>JADDOH010007311.1:30670-99922 GCA_016648135.1 Agrypnia vestita | reverse complement strand
TAATTTTGGAACACAGTGATATAAATGAACACAAGGCGCACGACTCAAAGCTCTCAGGTACCACATCACGCGATGGCACGGCTGGTTGGATAAAGATTGCAACGGAGACGAAACTAGAAAAATATGAAATAAAAATTGCAAACACTACTGACTCAAATATTGATGTAAGGATTAAAGAACCAGACAATGATTTTAAGGATATATCGGGCGGCAATACAAAGAACAAAGAAACGAATGGAAGAGAAAACGGCGGATCGTTAACGACAAAGTTCGAAGATCACGAAGAGGAGAGCGTGTCTGAATACCAAACATCGCGATTCAGAGCTGAAGCCAGCGGCAGTCAGTCGGGCCTGGGGCTCGGAGCGCTGGTGGGGGTGTGCGGAGCGGCCTGCGCCGCGCTGGCGGGGGCCTGCGTGGCGAGGCGCCGCCCCCACAGCCGCAGGAGGCAGAGGGGCCCCGAGATAATGGAGGTGCAGACCATTACAGCGGTCGGAGAGCTCTGGTGACATTTAAGGACGGGGGAGCACGTAGCCGATATCGAGTACGACTCCCTCACATAACCATGTAAGTGAACTCTAATTTCATTTAGCTCGCTTTAAATTACAACGGCCTGTTGGAATTACACAAATTTCTAAATTTTGAGTATAAAATAATTAAATGATTTCAATACATTTGGCACGATAAGGAGAATAATTTTAAAATGCTATAGAAATTGTCAAGACAAAAGTAGAAATGTATTTATTTTTTTCAGTGCCGAGAAGCTCAAACGATCACGAAAGTAGTTGCAGAAAAACGATGAAGTGAGTAGTGTAAACAAGGCAGAACAATAATAAACATTAACAATTAAGCATTATTAGCGTTTGTGAATATGTGTAAAAGCAAAAAAATCAAGTAATATAGTGTGTACATTTGAAAAGTATTCAGATTTGCTAATTATATTTTTTACAAGATTTTTTTTTGTAGTGTGTACATAAATTAGATTGTAATGAATGTATAATATAATATAATATAATGTAATAATAGTAATACCAAATTATTTTGAAATCATGTCGAGAAATCTATCTCACCCTTGCAAGAGGGAAGATAATAATTACATATGCCAAATAGATTTGAGTTTGCACAATATACATACATTTGCGATATGATTATAATAATGATGATGATATGTTAACACAATATTAATCACCGAGCATTATTGATTTAATCAAAATATTCCATAAAAATTCCAATACAGTCATTGTTTACTACTTGATTTAAAAGCGATACGATTTTATTAATTCAAAATAAAAAAATCATTAAAAAACACAATAAACGAATTGTAATTTTAAAGTAATTGGCAACAATTATAATGGGATTTACTTATTTTATAATTCAGCGGTAATGTTGTGGTAAATAATAACGTTACCGCTATAGTAAAAACAATTACTCATTATGATATAATTTAATGTCTATTTTGATAAACTCCAATAATTGAAAATATATGTTTCATGTTTATATTAGGAAAATGTGTTTCAACAATTGACTGATTTCATTCTCTGCTATTTGAGAATGGCAACAGTCAGTCGGAGCACGAGTTACAATTAGCGGAGTCTAATAAAATAAACAATGAATTATTCATTAATGACATTTATTTCTTGAAATCACAAAAAAAAACAAATTGAGATGTAGGAATTGTGAATTGATATTTTTTGTAAAAAATAATCTATTTGTGTGTAAATAAAATCATTTCTCGGATCACGTCGCGTGGTTCTCTAATTTCACTGTAGAAATGATTGATAAATATATATTTATATCGAGATATGTATTACAGATTTGCCAAATAAAGTGTATGATTTAAATTGATATAGAAAAAAGTATTTCATTGAATAATCCCAAATCACGTCAAAATTTCGTCCAAAAACACATATTCGAATTAAAATAAAATATCCCAATTAAATAAGTATCCAAAAAATGGATTTTTTATGAAGAATAATGTCTTTATTAATTAAGAAACAAAATAATAACGTTATTTTTCGTAAAAAGAACAAAAAAACAAAATATACAATATCTATTTCAAAAGTAATAATGTACCTATTTTAAATAAATGAATTCTCTCTTCTTGATGTCCCCTAAAAAAGGTTGGCAATCATCGTGGCGATCTTCACTTTGGAAGCTGTAGTATAAAATAATTAAATGGAGCTACACCCGAACCAGTGAGTTCCGTCTTCTGTATAGACTTCTTTTTCCACAGATATTCCCTTTTTGATAAGTTATAGTTGCTAAACTTATTTTCCTCGTGTAATGACCAAGGTATTCCAGTTTTTTCTTTTAGGGCGAGAAAATTTTCTACAGTTTTTCACCAGGAGGCTGATTTAGGTTTCTCTGTATGTCATACAAAGAGAAAATATTCTAACGAAATTTTATGATATATAATTTAAATCAAAGTATATAATATATTAAAATAATCTACAAAGGAAGCAATCAATTGGAGTAATGTTTATTAAAAAAAATGGTGGAGCGTGATCTCATGTACGCGATGTAGAAGTAATACTTCGTTGGCGTGATTGTGATAATAATTGATATTTACATATTAGTCTATAAAGTGTATATTAACACAATAATACGGTGTTTAGGGAGATGATACATGGACTAATAAACATATTTCTTAAAAATTATCCTTTAAATATATTTTTTTCATGATTGTGTCCTTACATCATTATTATTTATCAAAAGAAAACATACGAATAAATATTAATTTGCATTTTAAATAGGTACAGCTATTTAGTCACCCACCCCCCAAACTCTCGGAATCATAGATATCATTTTTAAAAGATAACGAACCCTAAAATGATTCATTATGTAGAACAGTTTTCTAGTATTATGAAAGAATTACAAAACGTAAAATATTGAATAAAGAAGTAATAATAATAAACACTATTTTAATTATGTTTGTGATTTTTCACGAGTACGACTAGACTGTAATAGGTATATGTGTATTTAGTATATTTTTGATGATCTAAGAAGAACCGAAGGTAGCTAAGTCAGTTAGTCGCTGCGTTGCTGTACAGCGCGACTGGGGTTCGCGCCCCGCTCCAGCCGTGTGTGTAATTCAGAATTCGAACGAAATTATTTCAATTAGATATTAGTGGAATAGTAAATAATAATCAAGTATATTTCGCATTTCGCTAAATGATTTAGCTCCATGCCTTGCTACATGCTTCCGCTACACGCACAGCGTGCGCAACTTCCGTTATAATGAAAATTTTACACTTAATGCACCAAAAGAAGATAACTTTTCCTGAAAATGTGAGGTAAAGAATAAACGAGACACTTAATATTATAAGGATCAATTTACATTATTAATATGTTTTTTTAATTCTATTTCAATCGTGATACTTGCGAAAACTACTTAAAAGTCAGCAAAGTTTTGGTTTTAACAAGTTGGAATGTAGTTTTCGCAATCATCCACGCAGTGCAATATAATCTGCAAAAAAATTTAAATGTGGAAATTGCTCCATTTCAACAGACACTCTTCATAATATAGCATTCCGACAAACAGGGCAATTAGCACTATAACAAAGAAGAAGATAAATATTGGGCAATAAAATAACATGATAACCCTGAGACGTAATACCCAAACCCTAAGACTAGTGTCAACACCGAAGAGGTAATAAATGTATTATAATTATATTTCGCGTTTTATCAGTGTTTTTGAATATACGATGTCCTATCTATGAAAAATAAATAAGCATTTATAAAAATAAATAAACATCTTCAAAACATTAACACTCACATAAAATATAATTGAAACCCACCACAAAGGGGAATTAATATCACGAACTAAATAAATTTATTTAAACATACAATTGGATTTATAAAAAATAACACGAGTAATTAATAAACTTTATTGTCTGAATGGTAATAAATTTCGAAATTCAACAACATCATGGTAATGAGATAGTACAATGCAACGGTACAATGCATGCGTAATGAACGTGTATTACTATTCGGCCGTCAAATGGGATCATTTAAATATTCAGACGTGGAAATTGGCGCAATGTAGGCTGCTCTCACAGAACCGTCGGCGATTCCACAAAACAAAATCGATAATAAGCAGAACTATGTGAATGTTGTACAATATGTAATGGACTAATTAATTTCTTCAACAACAACTGCAAAATGAGTGTGGTAACATTATTTATATAATTAAGAGGAAAGCACTTTGTATAAATCACTATTTGTTAAATTATCATCAATGGTCCCTTCATCAGGATACATTTTTAATACAATTATTATATAAATAATAAATAATTTTCTTAACATTAATTTAATAGGTAAATAGTACAATAGTTTTTTCTTTCCAAAAACTGTGTACTTTCAAAAATGTACTTTCAAAAATGTATTTTGTGCAAGTATGTAAAATGTGTTTTCTGTATTTTTCTTAACATAAAAATTATTAACAGGTCGTTATAAGTGTGATATCCTGGTGTGACATTCAGGTACAAAATAATTTCATTTTATGACAATTAGAACAATCATTTTTTGGCCGAAATACGTAAAAGGTGTTATCTGTATTTTTTTAATATGCAAATTATAGACAGTTCTGGTGTACATGTAGACATTAAACTAGAGTATAAAAAACTTGTTACGATAATTAGGGGAATAATATGTTACAGAATACTTTTTTGGGGTTGCGGCAATAGGAACGATGAAAAAATTAATTTAATAGTTCTACTATCAATGAACAAATTATACCAGATATAAAATGTTACGTAATATGCACGCTAGTGACAGCAGCAATTCCGCCGGGATCAAATGTAGCATATTTTATTCAAAAGGTAGTCATTGAATCTTCTACCAGATATTAGAAGAGACTTAAAAGTATTATACTCCTACGAATGTTAAGAAATTCGGAAAACTCAACAGAGGGAGAAAAATCACTATACGCGTTAAATTATTCGCTATATTTTTATGAGTATAAATCCGCCCCATACATTTTTATTTTATGACCATCTTAACTTTGACTCTACAACTGTGTGGAAAAATAATTTTATTTATAATATAAATTGTAATAGTAACATGAAGCGGTATATTTTTGATTTTTAGTTTTTAATTACAAGGCCTCCCTCTGAGGGCGGGGTATGACATAAATTATGGATGTAAGCAATTAATTAATTCAAATTAAATGTGCACATAAAATAAATAGAGCGGTTAATATAAGTGGGCAGTATCAATAAAAATAGTAAATAAAAAAAAATTAAAAAAGACTGCGTAAAAATGAACTTCAAAAAAAATCAAAAATCATGTTGCATAAAAAATGGACGTTAAATAAACACTGAAAAGAAAAAAGCAACTCCAATAGTCTAGAATTCTGTTAAGTTATATTGAATTACCACACCACTGAAATAGTTTCATGATCGATACACACATAAAACAAATAAAAAATTCTAATGCGGAACATAGCGACTGAGCCGGTCTAGATTTTTTGCGTCGCGCATTCGGGTAAAAATAAATTGATTTATTTTATACAAAAACCTCTGAATTAAAAGCAAGGCAGCAATACCAAAAAAATTGAAAAAAAATTTTTGAATGCAGTCACCGAGGGTGACCCATTCAGAATGTCCTGAATTCGATATTTAATACGAAATAGCTCTATCCGTTCTAAAATCATGTCTTTTATAATAAAAAATCATGATTGAATACGAAATAGACCTATTCATTCTAAAATCATGTCTCCAAAGCACTTCTAAAAGTTATATCTTTTTCAATACCCGAGGATGTGTCACTTGAGACACATCATAGCAAATACAGAAATAGCCAATTATGTAAATAGCAAAAGGAGTTAAGAGCACTTTTTGATAGTAAACACAGTAATATCCGTATTTAAGATAAATATTTATTAAAAAAATTATTATAGATGTCTCATGGAGACGAAGCTACTTTTTATATGGTTAAGTAGATATGTAAGTTTTTTTAGATGTCCGTTGTTCATATGTATTTATAAACGTACCTATATAAAAGGAAAACTGAGGTAGCAACTGTTTTTAAACACTAATTTCCTGAAGTTGTGAAAGTTTTGTATTTATCTCAGAAGCGACTCAGTGGGGTATTGCTGCCTTTGTTTTTAAACCTCTTATGTGTGAAGGTTTTAAATTAAATATAAATTTAATAAACATAAAAATGAGATTTTTAAATTTTATTTCTATGTAGACAATATCACGCTTATTGATGCAAATGAAGCACAGAATATTCACCGAAGATGTAACAAATTACTGCATTAACTACGCATCCATGCTACACTCTCCTGGGAACTGATGAGGGCATTGTGCGATGAGAAATTGATTACATGATGATATATGGATTCTCGAGTAATGCATATTTGATATGACACCAGATGCAGATGTCGGTCTATGATAATACTATACAATATAAATTAGCATAAAGAGAGATTCTTTGAATGTGCGGAGTACACGTTTTTAAAATTCGTACGAAATATCTACATTAATATAATGCAATTAGATATTAAAAAAATATTTTCTCACATAAATCTGGAAGACAGAAATAATAAACAAAAGTCTAATTTTATTCTGGTAACTAATTTATTTTATTATAATTCACGCATAAATGTTGCACATTAAATCAATAACTTTTCATTGAACACAAAATATGTACCGAAAAAAAATAGCAAAATTTTACTCTTGGGAAGAATCCGAAGATATTCTTATAGACCAACAATTGAAATGAAAGAATCATATAAACATGATTGTAAATAGAGTGCGAAAAATGATATATATATATATTCTTAAGATTACGCAACATTTTAACGATTGAATCACTTAGAACATTATATTATGCTTTTGTACAATCTATATTACAATACGGAATAATAGGTTGGGGGGGCTCTTATCAACTCAAAAATTAATTAGCAAAGTAATATTAAAAGAACATAGAACCTTCCCAACAGATTTACTTTTTAAAGAAATTAATGTTCCAACATTAGACAGATTATACAAAAACACCTCAATTTTACAAATACATAAAGAAACATTCACTCAACAAAATATAAATACACCACAAACTCATAATACTCATAGTCATAGCTAAAGAGCGCAAATAATCGGATGCTTAAACATTCCCAAATACAACAAAACAGCCATAAAACACCATTACACTTATCTAGGTGTCAAATGTTTCAATAACTTACCAATGAATATTAGAACTGAAGAACACTATACAAAATTCAAGAAATATATAAAACTAATAGAATATACATAATTAAATTAAAAATTAATTAGAATTATAAAAATATTGATACTCCAAAAATAATTAGTATACTCGAGTCACAAATATTTATCTTATGATGTTTGTATTTCTCTAAACTGTTCCATTATTGACTTATACGTACTTATTCATTCATGCTCTTATGTATTATATACTCCTGTCTCCAAACACAAGTTTTACTTTGCTGGGGACAGTTAAGCTGTAACATGTATGTAATATTTTATTTTCAATATAGAATTCTGTTTCAAAACAAAAAAAAAAAAAATTTCAATGTCTAAGTAGAATCTTGCCAAAATATATATAACGTAATAATAGTCCCTCATTTTAACTTCTGATGCAGTATACTTTTCTGGCTAGTGAAAAGAAGAATTAAAAAAAAATTAATAAAACTTACTCCAAAATAAAGCACTAAGAAGTATACTAAAAAGGAATAAGTGATGCTAGAAAGATTTCATTTAATTTATTTTTTATGCATAAAATTATTTATGAACACAACACCTTTGAATTCTTGATATAAATAAAAAAACAACACGAACATGATCACTGAATGATTGAAATGAAAAAAGATTACTTTTAGGAAAAAAATATTGCAAAATTCAATCATGCATAGTGGAATGTAATTGAATATAAATTATCGGAGGACATTGATAAAGAAAATATTTAAGAGAAAGCTATAAAAAATCTGAATAAAATGGATAGTGATCATATCATATATAATTCTGCTTATATTATGAAATGTAAATTCTTTATTAAAGAATAAATAAAAATATTTCATTGGGTTTTATGATGTAGCATCAACATCTTTTTAATACAGAATACGCTTATTCAGCAGTAACCTTAGAAAAAATTGCCACGAAAACCGCTTTAGAAATAGCGCGTTAGAAAATTTCGTAACATTTTATGTATAATAGGTTGATGCAAAAGTTTTGACTTTTTTGTATGATCCCAAAAATTTTTTTTTTCGGAACTGATGGATAAGATCTGTTTTGAAATAATTCTATTGTATAAAAGATGCTTCCCTTTTACTTTCTATTCAGCCCAGGGTACAGTGATAGATCCCATATATTTTTTCAAAATGTCGATCGATACAGTGCATTCACTCACTTTTACTGTATGAATTCCGTAAAGACAATACTGCGACTGTTGGAACAAAAAACATTTGCGATGCGTATGGAGCAGATGTCATCAAAGTTCGACTAACACGAAGATGGTTTACAAAATTTCGATCCGGGTATTTCTCACTAATCGATATAGCACGGGCCGGGCAGCCTTTGAAGTGTGATGACAAGTTAAAAGTCATAACTGACACCAATCCACGTCAAACCACTAGGGAGATCGCGTTGAAGATGGTAGTCAACCAATCAACTGTATTGAGACATTTGAAACTTATAGGGATGGTTTCGCGGTTTGGATTCCACATCATTGTCGGCTGCCAATTTAATGGATCGCGTCTCAACGTGTGTTTCTTTAAATACGAACCTTTTTTGCATCGCTTGGTGACAGGAGATGAGAAATGGGTTGTGTACAATAATGTTACAAGAAAAAAATATCGGGCTTTATCCCCATTAACGACTTCCAAGGCCGAAATCTATAAAAAAAGGAATGCTTTGTGTTTGGTGGGATCATAAGGGTACTGTATATTTTAAACTCTTAGAATGCAATCGAACAATTACGGAAGAGCGATATTGGAACAGTTGGAGAAATTAAACATTGCCTGTGAAAAAAATAGAACATCTCTATTTTTTTTAAAAAATAAATAAATAATAATAAACAGAAAAGGGGTAGTGTTTCATCATGACAACGCGCGACCATATGTGGCGATGGTCAACCAACATAAATTAAATGAGTTAAATTCGGATGTAATCAAGCAAGCACCCATCACATTCTCCAGATTTGGCAATATAACACCCTTACGATGGAAAGGTTTTTCCGAAACATTTAGGTGTAATAAATCAAATAATATAAGTAAATACATGCAAATAATACAATCAATATTTTAGAAATGTCAATCTACAATGTTGCTGAATCAATAAAAATAAATTATGTTCAGTGTTAGTTAGCTATGTGGATGGACATCTTTTCGTACAAAATCCATCGCCGAATAGGCTAAATACGACAAATGATTTTAACAATATTTTTATGTATAAGTATGTTCTAAGAACTACTAACTTGTTAATGAGAAAAAATAACAACAAAAGTCCCTAGCAGAGACCAGTGGTCTGTGAATATATGAAATGTTCTTGATTCGAACTTATATATATATATATATATATATAAATATAGAACTTTAAAAAATTTGATAATGTGTGGATATTCTTACGATGGAACTGCTGAACGTGTTGAGTGATCTCTTAAGCCAGATCATACAGCTTGTAAGCCCTGAGCCATCGTATAAGAGACTTCCATCTACTTTTCTCATATATAAATAGCTTAGTCTCTGTGAGACTTCTATAATTTATCCTTAATGACAAATGACGTTTAAAGCGTTAGCTTTGCGGATGGACATAATTTTAAATTTCAAAAAACTACAAGCTTTGTTTACATACCGATCAATGTAGTTTGTACAAAAACTGTACAAAACATACGCGCGGTAGGAGTTATACTTAAAAACTAAAATAAAGTCAAAATTATATATTAATGACTCAAAAGTAAGTAAGTTGTAAAAATCTACACTGACCATTGACGATTATTTTGTCGAGTTTTGTGGAAAGTATTAAAACTCATAATTAAGAAATTTAACCTAGAACATTTGGCAGAAACGTAAATAAGATTTTTCGCAAGGTTTTCACAAATTTATTTAAATTCTATTAAAGCCAACGAATTGTTTAAAATCGATATAAGTTTTTTTAATATTCGAACAATGATTTACTAAAAATAAGAAAAATTATGACTGAAACTTGAACATTTTCGACAATAATTAACCTATAGACTATAGAGTATTGTGGACTAGCTCTGTTACATCCTTTTTTTAATATAGAGATGCGAACACGGAATGCGTGTCGCATCAATATTCTTACTATTCTCAAAATAATCTAAACGCTTGGACTAACTTGATGATGTCCCGGAATGGGGCTCGAACCACCGACCATCAGATCACTAGACGAGCACCGTGACCATCAAATCAACAAGCTACTCGATCCTGTATATATACCTTCCTAAATCGTACACCGAAAACCAATCGACAAAGTGCAACTCCGCTAGAAACTTTCCCGCCGTGGATGCGGCAAAAAAAGCTTCAAAACGTATTACTGCGGATCCCAGGGAAAATACAAAAAAACGGGGGACAAATCTGGCGGATCGCATGAACAGCGCTCCCCGCCCGCGCTCCATCCGTGGAAACTCGCTGTTCCGGGCATCACTCCCGACGCTTTGAGCTTCAAAACGGATTGGGTTGAAGATACGATCTACACTTCAATCAACCTACAGGAACCGACCCCCGCTCATATATTATTAAGGCCGGCTCGGGAATACGAGTGTTTGTGCAGCGGCGCAGGATCCCTCGCGTTGAACAGTTATGATTCGTGCAAATATTTACGGGATCCCGTCACAGTGTTGCTAGATGAAAAATTCATGCTCAAACTAATGCAGTTTAAATCTTGCGAAGTGTTCGCTCGAGTTGATAATTTGAGTGCTTTGTGAAAAGGATATTAAACCCGGAAAACTTTAGAGTATTTTCAAATTTTTCAAGAAAACAATACTGGATTTTACCTCCAGAGAGAAAATCGAGATATATTATTTCATAGAGACGAAGCTATTTACTTACACATGGGAAAGTCTTTGTAGGTGTTTATGCAGCTAAAGACCTATTGTACTGCTGGCTTAAATGATCATTTTACACAATGTAACGTTCACTAATTCTATCTTAAGAAACTTAGACAACAAAAGTCTTAAAAAGCTTTAAAATTGAAATACAAGTAATGAAACTCGAAGATAGCCGCAATTTTTTAATAAAGGCAATTCTGATTTTAACTAAAACGATTTTACATAAGTATTCCGTACATTACTAATATTATAATTCAAGTGATATTTCTATTTGATTTCAAAATATAAGTCATAAACTAATTACATCAACGTAATTATACGGTTTTTATTCGGTAAAGAGGCGGCCACATCAAAACATGTAGTGCTTTATGCGATAAAAAGAATCTCATCAAAATGTGACGCTCGGCAAATACGTTTCTTGTAAATTAAACCAATTTCGAGAAACGAGACTCGGAAACGCGCGACATCATCGTCGCGTCACGTCCTGCTAGCGTAGTAACTTTGGACAATTAGCACGGATGATTATTTGTCTAATGGCGCCAGGACCCGCCCGAACAATCCTAATTCGCATTATGACGTTAATAAAACGCCTTCCGCCCGCTAAGGGCTGTAGGGACGCGGCGGTCAGGCGCATCCGTGATATACGGACTCAGGGGCGGGGCAGTGACATGGACCACTCGGGGAATTAAACAAACATAAAGGAGGACGCGAGGATTTTGGGGCACCTACTCCAGTGGCGTTTTGTAAATTCTTGATTTATTCAATGATTGCCAAAATATAAACATTTTCTGGCATCCTAAAGCACCCTTTACATTTTTATACAATGTTTCTATTCAACGCAATATAAATGGGCATATGTTGGAATAAAGCGGAGTTGAGGTAACCTCAACTTGGAGTCTGAAATCAATGCCTAAATTCAGGAAGCTGTCAGGAAAGCTACAGATCGGAACTATTTTATTTTTTATATTTTTTCAAAGAGACCATCAATAGGTTATTAATAACCCTGATAGATGTTCCTAGAGTGACATTAGAGTCGTCGAAAATGAACGTAGGTGAATGAAGATCCGGAAGATGCAATAAAGAACTTAAAGCAATATTTTTATGTTAAATTTAATTGTTTATAGAAAGAATCTCATAAATAAAGATGATATAACAACAACAACATAAAATTGGCCAAAAATTTTGATTTTAATTAATAAACTGTAGCCCGAATACGTAAACATCTTTATATGTAAGAATAGAAAGATATAAAAAATTAAGAAAATGTGTTTACAAATAAAAAATTAGAAATGTTAAAATTAAAATTCATCTCAGAACATGTATAGTTAAGAATATTTCCATTTAATTAAAACAATGGTGAACAGTTTCCAAAGTAATCAAAAGCATATTGTAATGAAATTCGTTAATAAAACGAGGAACCGAAAAAGACTAGATCTACAAAATAAAATATATCAAGCCCATCCCGGCAAAAGATCGTAGGAGTTAAATTTCATTTTACAGGATATTGATATATTTGAAATATTTCTCGTAGATATGAAATTTTTACATATCGTCAATACCTATATTAATTTAATATTTAAAATAAAATTTATACGCATATGAAATTTTTCTCGATAGATTTATTAATTTTTAATAAACCAACAGTTTTAGTGTGAATTATATCTATAAATCACGACAGTAAATATTTTTAAAGAAGTCTACTCCGGCAAACTGAGATTTTTACGCGTATGATCTTTTCCTGGGAAGGGTTCGTTATGAACCATTTAAGTTTTTTAGGAAATATCACAGAGTTTAAAAATGTTCTCAGCTTTTCACGGCCGTTCAGAATCTTCTGTGTATAGTTTTCTGGGATATTCTGCCGTGTATATATGCCCTTCGGATTCCTTTCGGATCCCATTGCAGGATCCATCATCAGGGTTAATGTCCCTGGCTGAAGCCAACATCAGCTCTGATGATGGACCGTGCAATGGGATCCGAAACGTCGGCCAGAGAGGTCACATATACACGGCAGAATATCTCAGAAAACAATACACAGACGATCGCATAGTCTCATATGAAATAAAATACGTATATGTAGATCACGGGAAGAAAGGAAATATTTTGTATTTTTGGCGTATAGATGCAAAACTGCCACTATGGATCTGTGGATAGTGGCAGTTTTGCATCTGTATGCTACATTTCTCATACACATAAAAAATAATCTAGACTGATAAATATATTCACCAACTTTAATTACAACAAAATTTACTTGGCTACTTGCAGGGATAATAAAGTATTACAATTTAACTGGCAGGTACAAGAAAAATTAATTTCCAACATTGTCGTTGCTAATTTGATTTAAGTTTTAAATCCGTTTCAAAATTTTAGTTGCATACAAGGCATTGTTTCTATATTTTCAAAAAGCATATTGACGGTATAAGCATATGTTTTAGGATGAGATAAATATACATATAATATACATTTTCCAATACTGAGACTGAAATATAGCTTTCAATGTGATCAATTAAGTAAAGTGATATTCAAAACTAGTTAGCGGTTAGTTTCAGGCGATGTTGATTTTACTAACAAATTTAAATAATTGGGGTCGTATTCTAATCTTTAATAAAGATGTTGCAACGCGGTCCAAATCGATGAGTTTACAAGGTAAAACTAAATTTGAAAACTTTTTCATTTTCAAAAACCAATCAATAAAATATAATATAAAAATACTAATATATTTGAAAAGTTATTTTGTAATAAAGTTTCTTTTTATTTAAATATTTCTTCAAGGAGCTCACTGCAGCTTCGTGGAATTTTGTATGACCTTTTCAAAATGGACAAAGACAACCAGCACATCAAAACTGGAAGCATTCGATTTTATGATAAAATTTAATTTTGAAAGGCATCGAATTAAAATATATTCATTAGGTTCCATATATTTTAAAAACATATATCTTGTTTGAAAAGACATAAAATAAATCATAATTTAAACAATTAATAAATTACCAAACCAAAAGCACATCAAAACTGGAAACATTCGATTTTCTGATAAAATTTAATTTTGAAAGGCGTCGAATTAAAATTTATTCATTAGGTTCCATATAATTTAAAAACATATATCTTGTTTGAAAAGACATAAAATAAATCATAATTTAAACAATTAATAAATTACCAAGCCAAAGATGTTTCAAAAATGAAGAAAATTGCTCCAGTTTGGATTAAAATATGTGGGCTTCAAATAGATAACTGTGGATTTGTAACATGTTTTTTTTCAATGAAATTTTTAATTAAAAAACTATTGAAATTACTGATCTCGTCTATTTAATCAAGACAAAAATGTAGTAAAGATGCAATACGCCATATCTTGAATAGCTGAAATCAGGAATATTGACTGAGATATAGAATTTTTGGTATTCCCTCTCACATATTTTTTATTTTCTTACAAATGTTTATTTTTTAACAGAGCATAGTTTCATTCATGTACATGCACTCTAAGCTGATCAATTAAACGAATTCTCGACTCTTGTGTCGTTGGAGAAGTTTTCACTTTGCTATCAAGTGAACCGGTTTCTTCTGTTGTTCTTTAAAAGACTGTTACAGATGCAGCTGTATTATTCATTTGCTTGTAAGACGAAGTTCTTTGATACATTTTATATTAAAAAATTAATTGAACAAGGGTTTCGTATACGCCAGCTGCCCGACGCGCAGAAAGGTAAGCATAGTGACGACACCGTTTAATGTGCAGCGCCAGACATCTGAATGATTAATTCTGTAGGGAGGGCTCGCCTGCTCTTGTAATTTGGGCCCATCGAAACATAAGAGGGTAAATTATTTAATATTTAACTCCCAATCCTTTTACACTGCGTGGCAACCGAGGAAAAATACCAATGACATTTATCACTCACTGTTGTAAAATACCGTAGTATCGGTAGTTAGCTAGTAAGTTGGATACTCTGAGGCCTGGAAAATACATATTAATTCAATTAATAATATTATTATTTCAAATGGATTGAGATCTGAAGTGAAGCTTTGAATAATTATTTCCGTCAGTAGCTTGACAATCTTCCTGGGTAAGAAAACAATCAAACATTAGATATTCAAATACTTATGTGGAACTGGTTTAAGGAAATGTTAGGTATGAGTTGTATTGCAGTAGTCTTTCTTATTCAAATTCAAATTCAAATTCAAATGTTTATTCAATGTTCAATGTTACAAATGTTTACAGTGTTTACAAAATTTAACGAAGCTTTTTTCATTGTTGTTGAGTGTCTTGGCAGCAAGTAAACACTAAATTGATTTGACGCCCTGCCTGCTACACTAGTAATTTACTGTATTATAGCAGACAGTGCTCTTCCAGTAGTATAATGTTCAAGAATATTTATTATTTATATAACATTTGTGAATAAATCTTATTGCCAATTAAAATTAAGTAATAGTAATAATTAAATGTTTACAATTTAATAATGGTGTTAATTAATTATATTATAGACAAAGGAAAAAAAATGATCTGAATAGGATATTAATAAAATAAAATAAAATAAAACAATTAAAAGTATTTAAAAAGATGACAGTAACAGTAAGACAGTAAGTGAAAAAAATGATCTGAATAGGATATTAATAAAATAAAATAAAATAAAACAATTAAAAGTATTTAAAAAGATGACAGTAACAGTAAGACAGTAAGTGAAAAAAATGATCTGAATAGGATATTAATAAAATAAAATAAAATAAAACAATTAAAAGTATTTAAAAAGATGACAGTAACAGTAAGACAGTAAGTGAAAAAAAAGATCTGAATAGGATATTAATAAAATAAAATAAAATAAAACAATTAAAAGTATTTAAAAAGATGACAGTAACAGTAAGACAGTAAGTGAAAAAAAAAATGATCTGAATAGGATATTAATAAAATAAAATAAAATAAAACAATTAAAAGTATTTAAAAAGATGACAGTAACAGTAAGACAGTAAGTGAAAAAAATGATCTGAATAGGATATTAATAAAATAAAATAAAATAAAACAATTAAAAGTATTTAAAAAGATGACAGTAACAGTAAGACAGTAAGTGACAGTAAATGTTCTTGTAGGAATAGTATATTTTAAATTTAGTTTATATGATGGCTTTTAATAGGTTTTGGGCATGCTTCCTTCCCTTTTCATGCAGCCAGAGTTTCACTTTAGAAGAAAAATACGCGAGACTATGGCTACATGTTTTAAGTTTAGTGTTAAGAGTATTGAATGTTTTTGGTGCTTGGAAGAGGTGAAATCTTTGTGAAAAAGTTTTTTTGAATTTTGGTACAAGATAGTTGCAGTTCACCTGTGCCCTTGTTGAATGTGAGTGAGTTATTTGTTGGTGATCTTGTTTATGTCGGAAAAAATATTTTAAAGTGTTGAGTAAATATGTTTGATTGATGTCCAGGACGTGACATTCTCTGAAAAGTTCTTCTGAAGGAAAACGAAATGGCTTTTTATGAAGAACTCTCAATACCATTTTCTGGGTTTTGCTTAGTGAATCTAATATAGTACAAGCTGCACCACCCCAACTGACAGTTGCATAATTAATGAGTGAGTGACACAGTGCATAGTATACTATTCTTCTTGTCGATGCGTCGAGTACATCTCTAATTTCTTTGAAAAAATAAACAAGCTTTCTTATTCGGATTGTAAGATTCAAAATATGTTTTCTCCAGTTTAGATGCTGGTCTATGTACACACCTAGATATCGTATATCTTCCGTTGTCTGCAGATTAGTACAATCACAGGGTTTATCTTTTGATTGACATGTGTGAATCAGTAGATTTTTGGGCTGCTTTATTACTGTTCTTTTACTGATGGAGAAACACATGTATTTTGTCTTTGAAGCATTTACTGTTAGTAGATTTTTGTCAAGCCATGATGTTATTCGATTCAATCCACTTTGTGCCTTTTTTAAAACATCTTCCCAGGAATCATCTTGAAAAAGAAGCACTGTGTCATCTGCGAAAGAAATTATTTTACCGTTTTCTAAATTGGAGTTACACATTTCATTGACATATATGAGGAAGAGCGTGGGTCCCAAAACACTTCCTTGCGGTACTCCATATGATGTTTTATGGAGGTTGCTGCAGTGATCGCCCGATTTAACTACCTGAACCCTGTTATTTAGATAATCTTCAAACCACGCCAAAGCCGTCCCCCTTATTCCCAAAGCTGATAACTTGTGCAGCAGCAGTGGATGAGACACCGTATCGAAAGCTTTGGCTAGGTCCAAAAATATACCAATACAACGTTTGTCTTTATCTAATTGTGTAACTAAGAATTCCGTTAGTTGACATATTGCATCTTCTGTTGAGAGTTTTGATTGGAACCCGTATTGATTGTTGGAGATTATTTTGTGAATATCCAGGTATTTTAAAAGACGTACTTTAACTATCTTCTCTAAGATTTTAGAAAAAACACTTAGGAGCGATATAGGTCTATAGTGGCTCGGATTACGGGGATCACCACCCTTGAATATTGGACAGATTCTAGCCAGTTTTAGTGCATTTGGAAAGATACCCGTTGAGAGACTTTGATTGAATATATAACAAAGAGGCTTACTTAATTGGTCTTTATTATACTTCACTACTTTTGCTGTTACCTCATCGTTTCCAGGGGCACTGTTAGACTTTAGGTTACTAATAATTGCAGCAATTTCATGAATGGAGGTTGGAGCAAAGAAAAATGAATATGGATTTGCTGAATTTAAATTTGTTTTAAGGTTTTCTTCAGTAGTTTTTAGACGAGACAAAATATTTTGTGCTAAATTTTTACCAAGCGAAGCGAAATGCCCGTTTACATTATCTAGCACTTCAGTAATGGCCTTATCCTCAGTAGCATGATTTTTATTTGGAATCAGCATATCAAACATTAAATTAGCCCTTATACAACATAACTTGCAAAATATAGGAAAAACGTACCTATTATTAAATGTTAAAAAAATATGGACCTATTTAGATGAATCCACCGCCAATAATAAGTACAGAATAATTAAAAAGGAAATTTGGAACATTGTTGTTTTTAATTAATTTACTCAAATAAGTAAATCGTAAAAATAAAAAATAAATATTAATATACAAACACCAACTTTTTAAAACAGCTTTTTTTCAGCAAGCAGCCCATCAATTATTTTTTTGGAAATTAATTGCATTTCATGCTACTCAAACGTATACAAATACACATTTATCTAGATGTCCAAAATATGTATCAGTTGATACGTTAAAGAATAAAATTAGGTTTATGTTATTTAAAAAAAAATGATTTCAATACTGTAGAAATGAAGACAAAAGGAAACAGGATGAGGATAGTGAAAAGAAGAGTAAAACTTCATAACACATTTGCATGGTTTAACTTTTTCAATTTTTAGTACACCACCAATCCCGAAGAAGCGAACATTGTTCTCGAAACACGTAGATTGTATAATCTAATAAAGTGGTGAAAACAAAGTGATTTGTGTTTTATTTCAATAATAATGTCACCACAAAGTTCAAGCCTTCAGAACAAAAGAAAAAATATTCTTCGAACAATTAATAGAAATTAAATTAATTATTACTTACGTTTGAAGTTACAAAACCATTACATAATTTCAAACAAAATTCATATAACGTGTGAAACTAAGTAAAATAAATGTGCATAAAAATGATCAGTTTTTTTAATATATCTAAGATTCAAATTACTAGCATCAAAGAAAGGCAAACTCACAGAAGCATTAATTAAGAAAACCGTCAAAGGAAGAGACATTTACATATAAAATAGAATCAATTAAATATTGCTTTACCCAGATTTATGTAACAAGACGGCATGTCTACAATCCGAGGGCAATTCGATTCTAATTATAAGTATCTCTCGAAAGCCTCACAATATCTGTTAAAGCCTCGGTAGTAGATGGGGGTCAGGTAGTTTATCTTGTTAAATGCTTGTCCCAGTATTCAGGGTAAATGTTGGCTGCCTAATATATCACTGCGGATGTTGTACAACTTGGAACTTGAAGTGTAAGGTGAAAGTTGGATTAAATTATTTTAATGAAATAACAAAAACAAATTGTTTTAATCCGGTTTATCTGCAAGAATACAAAGCAAACACAGGGCTGTCCTGTTAAGGCTCCGAATTCGTTACAGGAACGGGAATTTATTTGAATTCAAATTTGGTTATATCATTACTTTAGAACGGATTCGGATATTGAAAAGCCTTTTTATAACAAGATTGATCAACTCAAAGAGAAGGTTTAGCGAATGTTTGAAACATTTTCGAAGTCACAGCCTTGTCGATAAAATCATTAGTGAAATAAAAGCAATGAAAACGGGAGTGAAATTATTATAATTAGATAATATTTGAAATTAATTAGTTTAAAAGAAAAAATAATATTTGATTTATGTAATGTGCAATACAGGCGAGTGTAATTTAAATTGTTGTTTAAATTGAAAGTTGCGCTTAAAAAACTTTTTTCGAGACGTATGCCAAAGAGGAGGATGTATGTTGAAAATTTTACTTGTAATAAAACTGTTTCATTTCAAACATAATAAATACATTTTGGGCATGTTGAGCAAATGAATGAGGAAAGAATGGTAAGAAAGATATGTGATGCAAGTGTTGACGGCGCCAGAAAGAGAGGGCGACCACGGAAGACGTGGCATGACCAGGTTAACCAGATACTGGAAGATGGTCCTGTTAGAAGCCTGAACAACCGTCGAGCTTGCATGCGAAGATGTATGAATGTAGACGAAGCGAAAGTTGTATGTCAGGACAGAAGAGTATGGCGCTCTATCCTCTCTGCCTACCCCCACGGGGAAACGGCGTGATGGTAAGTAAGTAAGTAAGTAAATAAAATAACTAATACGAGTCCACCATTTTGTGTAAAAGGGCATCTTGTCAGCACCGTAACTCACGTCAAGAAACGATTTAAAAACACGAACTTTCGTAATTACAACAGCGTTATCTGAAGAGGTCAATCTCGCCAGATTTATTGTCACACCTCTACTAGGGGTAGCCAAGTATACTGTTAAAAACAGTATAATACTGTTTTTCAGTACATTATACTTTTTACTGTTGAACAAAAATAAAGTATACTGTTTGTTTGTGTGTGTGTTTGCTTTGTATACAAATTATATACAAATGTATACAAAATGTATACAAAAATAAAAAATACTGTTTTCAGCATCAAAATGCGTTACACTATAAGTTTCAGACTAAGACGCTCACACAATTTGTTTTTATTTTGTTAGAGGGCGTTCAGTGCAGCGCAGTCACAAACAAATCACAATAATGGAGTTTCAGAACGAATCAGAAGACAAAGATTTTCTTGAAATGAGTACTGGCCAAAAGTGAAGCCATTTATTAGTAAACACCTCAGAAGAATTTTAAAATATTACTAAAATTGTCTCATGTCTACTTTCTGTTCCCGCCACCTTAGCATACCTGAAAGAATTTTTTCAGTAATTAATGAAAAGTGGCGGGAGGGTAGAAAGAGAGCAATTGTTAATTTAATAAAAAATGAGCTCCTCATTTATTTTAATTTTAGTTATAATTGTGGTGAAGTTTTTAAAAAAGAGTGTAAATTAATAAGTTGCGCGAGAAGCTCTAAAAAATATGTATTTAAAACATTAAATAAATAAAATACTGTTCATTTTTCTAAAATACTGTTTAATATTCTTCTCAGATCTAAATATACTTTATTTATAGTAAAAAAAGTTGAAAATGACAAATATAAGAAAAATAACGTACGGCTCAATTACTTTTCATCAAACAAGTTACACATAAAAGAATTACAACAATAAGCTATTGAGACGTAATTCGGGAAATGCCACAAAATAGTAAACATACCCATGCCAGAACACAAACAAAACAAAACAAAACAAAACAAAACAAAACAAAACAAAACAAAACAAAACAAAACAAAACAAAACAAAACAAAACAAAACAAAACAAAACAAAACAAAACAAAACAAAAAACAAAACGAAAAAAAAAAAAAAAAACAAAATGTGACGAACGGATTAGAAGCAAATCCACCAGTTCGACGACACCTTATGACTTGAGGGTAAAAAGTGGGTAATGTAGTGTAAATCGAGGTTGTAAAAACCTGAGGCTTTCAAAAGAACAGCAAAGTCAACCTTAGTAACCACCTTGCTTCATTAAGCAAGCCTTACGATAAAATCTAGTCTTCTGATCTGATAGTAAATCGGTATAATCTTCTGATTTTAAATTCAAAGAGTAGGTACAATAAATTGTATCAATTAAGAGAGACTATATTGTATAACATTAAATACAAAATATGTTTTAAAACATGCATACATACATAACGGGAATGAGATGTGGACACTTTGTGTATTCTTGATTTATTTTAATTGTTGTTAGCCTCAACCCAACCTTTTCGCAAATAAAATGAATAAAGTTCTTCGTGAAGGATTATTGTTTTGCTTCTTTTACTCGGCGAACAGTGGGCTCGTTTTCGCAAGTTAGGGTCAATTTCCAAATTTAATACATTCAAATTAACAAATATTTTGGTAGATCCTAATTCTACCAAAAAATATGATGAATCTTTCAATAATGGTTTTTCAATTCCAAAGTTCCGTTTATTGGTCATTTGCACTAGATGAATTTTTATAACGAAACATGAAATACTTTTTACAGTTCTAAATATAAAAAAATATAAAGCCGTAACAATAATATAAAAATTTCCAAATGTTATTTTCTATATATACACATTTCTGTACATCAACTGTCATAATTTAGAATGTCCGTTCGTAACATGCTGAAATTACAACAACACTGACTAGCCGCTAATATGGCGTGGGCAGCCGAGTTACGTGCAAGAGTCGTACCACCAATCTGTACGGTTTAACATTTATATTAATATAATTAAGTACGGCTAGTAAATACATATTTAAGAACATATTCATGGAAATCGTGAGAGCTTCAATTAAACAACACATAATTATATTGACAATATTTATATATGTATGTTCTGAGAACACAATTAATGGATTTGTCGACAGAGGGAAATTATGAATTAAGATAAATTATAGAAGTCCCACAGAGACGAAGCTATTTATATGAGAAACGTGTATGAAAGTATTTTTATTGGATGGCCCAGGGCTTAAGACAAGTACAAGCTGGCTTAACTGATCGCTCTACACCTACACAATGCAACGTTCACCATCGTAAGAACATCCACATATTATCAAATTTACATAGATTTCGTAGCTGGTAATGATATCTCTATATACTCGGCAGATGGGGATACCCCCCTATAGCGACCCGTACCTACCGACAGGTATCCCCGCCTCCATTGTCAATGCCGCACGGCACGGGGTGTAATTTACCCTATTCGAGGATGCTGATGTATGGGCATGCATGCAATGGGGTTTGTTAATAAGCGTGCACTATCGATCTGCGCAGGATAAAGGACGATCCAACCGATAGCTCGGCGTGTTGGCTCATTTTGTTTTGTTTGCCATTCGGCACTGCGCGACACGGCGTTCGTGTCAAAGAGATGTTGTATGACTGTTTGTATTGAACAGCCGGTGAAACATTATGAAAAACTTTTCAAATGGGCATGAGCGGAATCCGCAAATAGAAAATGAGTATTTAATGAAATTTTTTTATCGTAACTTTTTTGTACCAGATACCTACCTGTCAAGTTCATTTTTTGTGATTATAGCGCTAGTTTCGATTTATCGTATTAATTTCTAACTGTCCCTACCCGATGATGGTCGTGAATCAGATTTATTTACAATCTTAAACGGTGCTTTAAGGTAAGGGGGAGTGCCATTGCTTTGCGCAGGCACCAAAAAATAACCATGAATACAAAATTTGGTCCAAGCAGAGAGAGGATATATTCCTCAGGATCCTAAAGTGTAACTGAATGAAAATTGGATGACATTCAATATAATACAATTACAATTATAATTGGGGGTAGAAATGGAGTGACCAGAGATGGGTACCTGTGTTTTGCAAAGGTTTCTAAAAAGTAACTACGCAAAATCTGGAACGGAGTTGATTCGATACAATATAGTAGGTGTACTTTGGTATCGAGAGAAGGGATGGGGTGACTAAAGTAGTGTTCTATATTTGGTGCAGTTTTAAAGAGTATTCAAGCAAAATTTTAACAAGTAACATTCAATATAATAATAAAACATATTTGTATCGGGAGGGGAAGGGTGGGCCAGTCGAAAGGGGAAGGGATCCACAACTACATATGTTTTATGCAAGGTTCAAAAAGTAAACAAGAAAAATAATGCAAATCAATATGAGCACAATCATGATATAATAAACAAAGATTGTCATAATATCATGATCAAAGACGTCAGACAAAGACAAAGAAGACTGTTATATAGACAATCTCAGAAAACTATGATATAGTGAAAATAACGTTTTCAATACCAGAGGACGTAGGAAAGGAACAAAATTTAGAAAAAAATAAATTAAATTTGGTTACTGTATACTGAATGTAGAGTGTAAAAAGGTCGACGAGACTGCAAATTAAACAGCGATGTAACAACTTAACTAAATCACCTCTGTGAAGTGCACAAACAGACAGCGGCAATTCGCGTTAAGCGTAAACTTTTTTTATTTAGGTTACATGAAAGTAAAGGAAAAGGAAATGTTTCCCGGCATTTAGCATAACTTGTCAGCCAGAAATAACGAATCTGAAGAAAAAAGAACGGAAAATATAATGTCTTTACGTTGAGAAACTTCAGCAAGAAAAACATCCTTCAAACATTAAATACGAAAGTTTCCATGGAAATTGCGCGGTAGTCGGACTCTCGGTAAATACACTAAGCCTTTCAGGAATAACACAGAAAGTTCCCGGTACATTTCAAAATTATCGTATATAAAGCACTTCGTAAGAACTTTATTGTGCGCCTTCGTTTGTAAATCAACTTACTATGAACCTGTTATTCAAAAAGAGTCGAAACAAAGTTTTTCAAATTTTTATATATTTTTAAATGAAAACATTTGCATTGGATGAAAAATCACAGTACCTAATTTGCTTGGCGACCGTTGCATTTTTCCGAAGCCACTGCGTATTGCGCGCTGATTGCGTGTCACACTATAATTATCTAATGTTGTAATTCCAGCTTCATTCCAGTAAGTTACAAGGACATGTAACGAAATTATTATATTTAAAGTAGATAAATAATACACAAATATAACACGTATCACTATCCACGGAGATTTTTTATTAATGACGTGCTTGTTGGTCTAACAATTAAGACACTCTGGTGATCCAGTATTCGAGGATTCGAGTATCATCCCAGGAGACCAGCACGTTGATCTATTTTGAAATAGTTAAAAAAAGTTTGAAATAGTAATTGACGAAACACGTATTCCGTGTACGCATATCTATTTTTATTATGTAGGTAGGTACAAAGGAAATTTGAAAATATCTCCCTAACAATAAAACTAATTATCAAAACATTTCTTTTATACATGTAAATATGTAGTAAGATAACAGTATTTCCTTAAATGTAACAGTAATTCTAAATCTAAATTTGATTTTTAAACATTTCCTTTGAGTATTTTTACATCTGAAATATTTTTGAGACAACTCATTTTAGTAGTTAATGTTACAACGAGGAATTAACGTTCAGCCTGAACTACTTGCCGTGAATTATAAGTATCAAAAATAGGTTTTTTGCAAGTGTCCATATATAAATAATTTAGCATAAATATGTACCTAAGTTAAATACATTTAGAAATTTACATAAGCTCTGGGGTAGTCGGTTATCCATAAAGATTTGGTGACATTAATTTTAGAATTCTAAATAGAAAGCATTACGTCAAGTTTGTTTAAGTATTAAAGAAATTACCCTTACTAGCCTTCTAAATAGCATTACAGATTCTGCTAAATACTGATAAACTATTCTTAACATTGAATAATAGTATTTTAAAGTACGTTTATATTTTTTTCAAGTTGTAATTTAATGTTATCTTGTTTATTAAGATCATTACTTTTTTTATCTTCTACTATTTTAATCATTTTATAATTGTATTGATGCGTGTGATAATAGATTGAGGACCCTCCCTATCAACGTATCGTGTGGCGCCCAACATGGGGCTAGATATTTACGACATGTTTATGAATGTAGCTTTGTATATAAAAAATATTTTAAAAACATACCATACATACATAATTATGAATTTATTTTCTAGTTTATTATATTATCATATAACAGCTAGAGCTCTCAAGACGCAAGCCAGTGGCCCGGATAATTAAAAAAGCTGCAAATGGGAAATAAACCAAAAATGCATATTTCTTTATTACATAATTTACGTAAAGTATGTCGTTTAAGTTCATGCGCCAAAAATGTAATTTTCACCAGTTAATGTGCTAACCAAAAGCTTCTAGAATTAGAATAGGCCCATGCCTAGCGTACGCCACCTAATATAACTTGCCAACTAATCTACTCGTAATAATAACTAATTACACGTGAGTATAAATGGCTCAATCAGGCCGTAAAAACTTATTAACTACTTTATATACTATATATAGATAATCTCTTTTTTCTACTTTTTTTTTTTTTTTTTTTTTTAAGTAGATATAAACAAATAACGCAATCAATATTTTTTTTTAAATGTCAATCAACAATGTTGCTGAATCAATTGAAAAAATCATTATTAATGTTTCTTTCGCGATAAATACTTATATTGGAATTACTCCTAACAGCGGCCACCATATTATGGTGGTAATCAAAATATTATTTTGAAGTGAAATACAAAGCTAAAAGACCCACCACGGTTTCAAGAATATAAACGATAAAGAGTTTATTTCTTTTTAAGGTAGAGAAGTGGACGGTAAATTATTGTAGAATAGAAAAATTTACCACTGACTATTGGTACCACGTAGGTAGTGTAATGAACTCTAAAAAATAAATTGTATTTTTACTACTGTCACCTGCAGTCGAAAACTATGTCATTTCCATAATCCAATACAGATGTCGCTCTTGATAATGAGATATCTCTATTTTTGATTGGAGTTTTTATGTCATATTCTCAAGCAATATGTGTCGTATAAAGAATACACATATAAAGAATATTAATTTAGCTCCAATCAAAAATATAGATATCCCATTATCAATAACGACATCTGTATAAGAATAAAATTAGTTTTAAAATTTGAATTGAGCAATTTTCAACTGTTCACATGTTATTTATACTAAAAATAATAAAATCTATTCAACTACTTCAAATTAAATTTGAATTTTGGTGCTAATGAATATAGTGGAATAAAACAGTGTTGTTTACCCTCATTTTTTTAAATATTAAAAATGAATTTCCACAATGTTACAAACAAAAAACTTGAACATTTATCTAATGAATATAATATTGCACAATCGCTTCGGTTTATTCAGTACTACATCAGCAAAATGTGAGTGAATATATATGTTTAAGAAATTCTAAGTATTGTGTTGAATTTATGTGTATGTAAAGACCTAACACATATTTTCGAAATCCTAGTGAAATTTTGTTTGAGATTTTGTTTTGTCGTAAAACAAATTCATTCAAAGAAGCGAGAAGGTGTCGACTTCAAATCCCGTCTGTAAACTCTATTTAAATTGTAGGCAATTTTTTTCTCGTAGTGAGAAAATATGTTTTGGAAAACTAATAATAATCTAAGTCCTTTAATATGCAAATAAATATGGAAACGATAGGTTGATGAGGTATTTTATAAATGGAAATACTGAATAATATTAAACGTCAACTTTACTGAACATGACAACTCCTAAATTCGTTCCATAAAAAATTCAATTTACAGTAAAAATATATAAGAACTGTAATTTAAATTTCCTAGGTTACTATCCATTATTAATAATAAATTAAATTTCAAGGTTTATAAAAAACCTACCTTTACAGATACTAATTCTCAGAAGCTCGAACCAGTCTCCTATAAACATTCAGCCTTCCATTCAATGATCCATAGACTTATCAACGTTCCTCTATCTATCTATCTAACAATAGCTTAAACGAATAACTCGCGGTAATCAAATCGATTCCAAGAAATAATGCTTATAATAGCGCCTTACTTGATAGAATCCTTGCGAAAAAATTACGACTAATAAACACTAAAAAAAAATCTTTATAATAATGTTCCCAGCCATAGTTATTCTAAATAATCAAAACCACTACTGACTGCACCACAACTGGCGTTAAATTTTATTGATATATATATATAAGTATATATATCTCTCTCTCCCTCTCATATCTCTCCTCATCGTCTCTTTTTTACTCTCTCCCTTTCCTCCTTCTCATCTCTCCTCTCTATCTCCCTCCCTTTGTCTTCCTGTTGTCTTATGTTTGCTTATACAGCTTAATTTATATGTCATCCTTGAGCGTTATAAAATTTCCACCTGAAATTAAAGCCATTTTCCAGACAAAATTAACTTAGGATTTTTGATAAATTCTAAAGAAAAATAATGCTACTCGGGGATATAAAAAATTTGATTCAATGATTGCACAGCGATTTACATAGGAAAAACAGCTAGAAATACAAATACGAGAGTAATCGAACATAAGAAGTGCCTCAATATATTATTATTCAGCTGGGGTATCTTTAGAGGTAACATAAGTTTTATAAAGTTTTCCGTATTTGGGAAACTTTGCTTCACATTATCAAAGTAAACATTGGCCAGATTGTAATTGTGAATTAGAAACGGTAGCGAATCAGTCAATCCATATATGTTTTGCTCAATACATTTTGACGCTGCGGTGTATTCAGTAGCGTAATCATAAAGGGTGTGTTGCGGGGTAGGTTCTCAGTTTGGGGGATGAGCTGATGGTATTGAATAACCTCGTGATGACAGACTATGCTTGAAGAAGCATGAGGCTGGAGGCAAGAACAAGATTCTAAGAGAAACATGGAACACAAAGCACTTTCATGTTTTTGTGAACCGTAATAGGACAAAATGCGATATTAAATATGTCCAAATCTCCAAAACAGACAAAGAATAGGAAATCATTTTTATTCAGTTTTGACAAAAGGCTTCTGGAAAAATGCGTACATAATACAAATATAAAACAAATATGCAAGTGTTTGATGTTTGTACAATTCTCCTCCCGAGTTAATTTTCGTAATCTTTATTAAAAGTTGAGATATAAAAAGTTTCGTTTGAAGGTTATGAAGATGAAATAAAATAGATTAATATTCCCTTTTTGAGTTCGTCAAATTTATCATTAAAACATACTTATATACCTATATATGTATTTTTAATTATGTATTCCTGCAGCAAAAACTGATGCTGGAAAAGCACTATTAAAATAAACATACGAACATTTTGTGTCTTTTGGGATAACTATTCTATCGATTATCGCAATCCTTGTGCAATCGGTGTTAATTTTCCACATCCCACAAGATATTTATATTACACATTGACAATATTAATAATTCGTGTTAAAATCATACACCAATGTGTCGATTCTACACAAAGAACGATAAGATTGACATGTTCCCAAATACCTTGATCAAATACAAAAGGCATACAAATACATAGTACATGATATTATACTATCATGCGAATCATATCTTCATTTACCTTACTGATGATTCATTATATAGGGTATTAGAATTATTGAATTAACTGGATTCGTAAAATTGATAGGCTACACTGCATTTACTCGTGAACGTGTCTAATTTTATAAATATGCATATGTTGAACGTTTGAAATCAGATTGTCTGAAATCTTTCAATTGAGAAATAAATAAAAATGTACGATAGAAAAATTATAACTTTTTAAACCATCGGAAAAAAGTGTATTTAACAAATATATTGAGGATTATTTAAAAAAAAATATTGTAAAATTTTTCCATTATTTTCTCTTCAGCATGGAAAACCACGCTCCCTTTAAGGCGGTCGTCTGGCGAATTGAGCAAAAATAACAATTTTTTTCATATCTCCTCTTGCGCATTTTATCACCTTTTTATATGGAAAGGTATCATATTAAAGTTTATTCAACAATCGAAAAAAGATAAACTAAAATAATTATCGCGATTATTCCGTGTGGAACTCTGGGCCCTATATCTCCGACCTCTCTCTCTGATCGACGTTTTGGAGCCTCGGGCCTCGGAGCCGATGTCGCTGTCGATATGTTTTTCTAAACTTTATATATTTCTAGTTTTCGAACATTTGAAAATCGAACTTCAATTTTTATAATATTAATGTCCAATAGTTATCTATCCCAGGTATATCTTTTATAGTCCAATATCCAAGAAATTAAACTAGAGAAACTCTAATAAACTCTAGAAAAACTATAAACGAATTTCTTATTTAAAAAATGTAACTTTGATGGCGAAACAAGCATCGGTATCAATAAAACATTCTCCGCATCTATCCCGATTTGAAATATATCGCAGCTTACATAAACGATTAATAATAAATCGGGCAGCCCAGGCAGCGCTCAAATATTAAAATGGCAGTGGGAAGGGTGACGGGAATGTGAACCTTTGTCGGGAGTAGTCTCTTGTACCACGACATTTGCAAAACATTCCTGTTCGGGGAAAATAACACAACATTTCGATGAACTAAACAGAAAGACAGTACAATAAAGGAAAATCTTTATTAATAACGATAATTGGAAAGTACAGTGACTTTGTTAACAAAAGACAACATAAACAAGCATTCGGTACTGAATAATATTTTACAATGCATGTTTTTACTCTTAAACCGGACTAATTGCAAAATATGTTCCAGCGTAGCAAGATTTAAAAAAAAAATATTTTAATAAGGTCGTTGAATCTCATTTTTTAATAAAATAACGAATACGCAAATAGAAGTTATACGAAGAATCATTATTATCATTGAAATATATAACAAATCAACTTACTGTCTAAATACGTACACGTAAACACCCATACCCACACACATACATACACACACATATATATATATACACACTAAACACATTAAAAAGTAATTTTATGGGTATTATTGTAAGGGATTAATAGATGAGCAGATATTATTCAAATGTTTTAATCTTTTTCTTTGTAAAACATTTTCATGCATTGTAAGCTTCAGTTCGAATACATAAAAAATAAAAATAAATAAAATACTGTTTAATCGTAAAATTTAGCGAGATCAATAAGGTTACTATAGATTGATTGGAAAAGCCCTGTACCGGCGATATAAAGTAATATTTCGTGGAAAGACACATTTTTTATTTGTATATTCCAAGTGATATATCATATTTAGGTACTTAAGACATATATTAATTGAATTTGGTTAAAATAATACAAAAAAAATAAACTTGTAATTTTAAAAATTACGAAAATATTCTTGAAAAAAAAATCGTGTAGACAAACAATTTTCCATTAAAAAACATTGTCCACTAGCCCCGAGTCTAGTAAAGAAGCCGAGGCAATGAAGAAAAACTAATCAGATATGAAATCTTATGTGAATGCCCCCACAATAATATTTATGTTTATAAGCAATCATGTAAAAAAACCACATCATCAAGATTTTTAATTATTTTAATCATTTCTGTTAATTCAAGATTTCACATGTAATATTTATTATTTTTCGATAAGTATTTGATTATACATTGTAATCTGTATGTATTATCTAAACAGAAAGCTTCCGTGCGAGCCGTATACACAAGAGATGAACTTAAAATTGATTGATAAGGATAAAGCCTTTAGAAAGGACTTTCGCGTTAATGTTGAGGGCCAAAGCTTCCTAAATTTATTATCCGACAAAACCCTCGCTATCGAAAAACAAGTTCAATAACGAAATTAACCCAAACATCAAACAGTGATTAGGGTAGACTGTTCTTAGAAATACCAATTTAAAAAACAAGGTTCCCTAAAAGTTTCATATATAAACCGGATGTAAGTCGTCAATAATGACGAGAAATCAATAGTTGTAATAACTTTAATTTATTTGAAAAGTCTAAGTTTAATATTTAAATTGACATATTCACATTATTATTTACTTATATTTGTATTAAGGGGTAAAACCTATGTAACCGGCTAAAAAATGTTTATTTTTGGATTTTGTCTTGTTTATAAAAAAATGAGTTTGATAACTTTATTACGCAAAATGTACAAAATATATTTTTTATATATTAAATTATAACCAAATAATGGTGGAACTGTAAAATCGTGAAGGAGACTTGAAATGTGATCCGCGACTAGAATATATGCTTTAATTTTTGGTCTAGAACGATATTTTTCATTTTCCTTACTCCAATACAATACGTAGTTGTTTTTGTAAATATTGATTTTTAATAAAATGACGGAGATAAAAGAAATTATCCATTCTTTCAAAGAAAATAATTGAGTCAAATCAGCTGTAACTCAAAAAAAAAATTAAATTATCAAAAAAAGTCCTACGTATTTCTTTAGAAAATATTTTTTTTTAGATACTGTAAAAAATGTACAAAATTCTTTGTGTTCTACTGCTAGCCATTTAAAAAAATGCTGTTATGAGCATTGACGTATTATAATATAGACACGTTATTCCCATACTAACCGGCTTTCAGATGTAGCAAATTTTGCATTGAAAGAGACAACAATCACGGCACACAAACGATCTGCGTATAGACAGAAAAATCAGGTAATTTGAAATAACGGTGACTACAATAACATGCCCATTCTTACAATAGTGTACAATACTCTGTTCCTTTTTCCTGTGGCGTCGCGCTTGATCACAACGAAAGTCCGTTCGACAACGAATGCAAGTAAGGCAATTGAGTTGCCAAGATTTCACGCTTATAACGTATCTATAGTTTATTGTATCATTGGTTATGAGAAAAATGCGTTTAAAGTTTCGAATGCTGATGTTTTAGATTAACTATTGAAATTTTTTACTTTCCTTTTACCTAATTTTATGGCTGAAAGACTGACGTTCACGCACTCAGCTTCAATTTCATGTCGATTCAAAGGACACTCTCCGTTTTCTTACCGTCGTGTTTATTGTAAATTTAAAGAATAAACTTTCTTTTTCACTCATTGTCACTTTTTAGACGAAATATTCAAAATAATTATAACAACTAAATGGTTTTTATTTATTATAAAATAAATATTGCAATGCGACACGCGTACAAAAATGTGTAAAATCGCGGAAGGACGTAAGACTATAATAATAATCACTAACGCCCTTTTGGCCTTCTACCCTCGATATGTAGAGTAATTTATGATTATGTATCTAATGCAATAAATGTACCCACCAAAATATCGTGAATTCAATTGCCAGATCAGAAAAGTATGAACAAAAGAAAATTTTTTAAATCTGCCTAGAAAATAAATAAAAAAACGAACGAGCTTTACAGTAATCGTATGATGTGTAAAATTTGACATTTAACACTCACAATTAAAAATATCAATTGCGCTGCAAAAAAAATTAACATTGAAATATGAAAAAGCTAATACCTATATATTTATTAATTAGTAAATACAAGTAATGAAAATGTATGTGCATTTATTTATTATTGAATTTTGCCGGACTAGGTAGGTACCGTATATTTACATACGCAATTTTACTTAGAAATGTGTTTGGTCAATTATATGTTTTTATTTATTTTCATAGACTGCGTAAGTGTGCCGTTATACATATTGTATGATAACTTTGAATAAATATTTAAAAATAATCACACAAATTACGTAAAATTTGAGAATGTAAATAATTAAGAGTAGTTAATGTTTACATTCATTTAAAAAAAATAAAGTATTTATTGGGCGGTTTCGAAGATATAGCCAAAATATATTAAAGTTACAACATCCACACGCTAGACACCAGACAGCGCAACATATATACAAAATAAGAAACACTGTATGTTGGAAGAGAGCGTCTTTATTGTGATGGCTTTTGCTGGACATTGATTTGTTTATAAACGATAATCTTTTCCATCGAGCGCGCTCATTGGTCAAATGAAATTGCGCGCGCTTTCCCGGCGTCTTATTTCCTGTTACGCATTTCCGCCCCTTTTCACGAAATCACTGCCACAGATTGCAGGAAAGCGAGAGAAAAGATGTTACAAATCCTTCCTCTCGCTTTCCTGCAAAAAATTACAAAATACAAAAATCAAAAATTTGCCTGAAAATAGTTTGTCCGCACACAACTTTGGAAATGGAATGAAACAAACTATGTAGGTACATAACAAAAGTTCCGACAGGAAAATATCAAAATAATCAGATTAAATAAATATTGCATCAACGCATGTCGTTATTTATATTTAAACGACGAACTAACATTTTGAAAACATTAAATTAACAGTTTGTTAAAAATGGAGTAGATTAGATATTACTTTGGACAAAGCTTAAGGCTTTTAATTTGCTCTGAGTTTTAAACGACGAACTAACATGTTGACAAAATTAAATTAACAGTAAAAAATGGAGTAGAATAGATATTGCTTTAGACAAAGCTTAAGGCTTCTAACTTGATCTGTGTTTAATAATAACTAAATCTGAATCGCGGGCATGAAAAATTAAGAAAATATATTTTTTTAAGCCATCCTCAAAGTGTATCCCGGAGATGAAAGCTTCGGCAATGTATTACGGTAATTGGAAGTTGTGCTAACATGAACAGAGAGATCCGAGGATACCGTCTAAATAGAAGGTTGGCATATTTCATGCGATTCAAAGGACGGCGCGTCAGGAATGGTGGCTCGTAAATTTTATTGAGGAGTCAGTTCGGACAAATAAATAAAACAAATGCGGACTGTTGGAAAGTTTCCCGCCAGGCGCCCTGTGAAAGTTTAACGAATCATTTTTCTTTTTGCGGCTCCGTCACTGAAAACCAAATTAACCGGGAGAAGTTGGAATGAACCGAGATTTATAAAGCGATGCGGAGTATCTAGGAAGCGGAAGAAGGTTAGGTACTCTTCAGTTTGGACAGTGAATAGAATCCTTTATACATTTTTTTATTTATACGAGGACTGTGAACTCAAACAGTACTTCAAGTAGAAGATATCTTGAAAAAATTAAAAATATATATATTATTAAATCTCTTTTAGTAGGTACTTCGACCAAAGCCTCGAGCACAACTAATAAAATTTCTCATTCGCCATTTTTGCTAATTTGATATTTTGTCAACGCAGAACAATGTTATTACATAATTCGGATATTTCATTAACACCTGAAAAAATATAAAATGTGCATATGTATAAAATGCATTGCCCGTTTGCACCTGAAGGCCCGAGAACGGTCGAACCGAAGTGTTTTTTTTTTAAATATATCGTAAGAAATGCGGCACACTGATTAAATAAATTAAATTTGAGACGGCTGACATACTTACTGTATGTATCGAAAAATTTAAGAGGCTTTTATCTATACAACAATTATCAGAAAAGCTATATATAATTCCACATATATTAGGTCCTTACATATGAAATTGGCGTTTTGCCGTACTGGCAAATTTGATCTCAAATATCTTCTCTTTGGTTAGGAATTCCAAATCCAAATTTGTACAGCTATTTACTCATGTATTTGTGTTTTGAAAATTATAATTCATTTGTTTTTTCCTCAATTGTTTTTTTCTTTGCGTCACTCAGTTTACAAAATGAAAAACTTGAAATATCGCGTTATTTACGAGTACGAGTTCCACCGTGGCACCAGTGCTGCAGAAACGGCTCGAATGATTAATGATGTGTATGGCGACGGTGCCGCAAAAGAAAACGCAGTGCGTTTTTGGTTCCAACGTTTTCGTTCTGGAAATTTCGACCTGCAGAACAAGCCCCGTGGACGGCCGGAGACCAAAGTTGGTAATGAAGAATTGAAGGCTATTGTGGAAGCGGATCCATCGCAAACCACATCCGAGTTAGCTGCAGGCTGCGGTGTTAGTGATAAAACTGTTTTAATCCACTTGAAGCATATTGGTAAGGTGAAAAAGCTTGAAAGGTGGGTACCTCACGAATTGAGTGAAGCAAATCAACAAACGCGCGTTGACTGCTGCGTTGCATTACTCAACCGGCACAATAATGAAGGGATGTTAAATCGAATCATTTGTGATGAAAAGTGGATCCTGTACGATAATCAGAAGTGCTCATCGCAATGGCTGAACCCTGCCGAACCAGCCAAACCATGCCCCAAGCAAAAATTGACTCCAAAAAAGTTACTTGTGAGCGTTTGGTGGACTAGTGCTGGTGTCGTTCACTACAGCTTTCTTAAATCTGGCCAGACGATTACGGCAGATGTCTATTGTCAGCAACTGCAAACCATGATGGAAAAGCTAGCTGCTAAACAACCGAGGCTGGTTAATCGCTCTAGGCCACTGCTGCTTCATGATAACGCTAGACCACACACTGCACAACAGACGGCTACCAAATTAGAGGAGTTTCAATTGGAATGTCTAAGACATCCACCGTACTCTCCGGACCTTGCCCCAACAGATTACCATTTTTTTCGAAATTTGGATAACTTCTTGCAAAGGAAAAAATTCAACTCCGATGGGGCAGTCCAAACCGCCTTCAAAGATTTTATTGATTCCCGTCCGAATGGTTTTTTTAGTAAAGGGATCGATGAACTACCTATGAGATGGAAAAAGTGCATAGATAGCAATGGTACATACTTTGATTAAATAAATATATTATAATTAAAAAAATCGGCTTTATGTTCCTCCCATACTAAACGCCAATTTCATATGTAAGGACCTAATATTATAAACATTTTATCTAGATTTAAATAAAAATTTAACACAATTTTTACACTGATCTTTCCACATATGTAATTTTAACAAATTTTCAAATACTCAGTAACTTTCTTTTAACCTGTTCTTATTTGTTAAATATCCATTTAGACCCGGCCATTTTAAAAACATTATTTACGAGAAAATTCGCAAAAGATCTATTCAATAAATTTAGTATTTTTAATAACCAATGATAATTAATAGTGAACAAATAAGCTCAATGTAAGCCGCTGTCAAGATGCATGACGTCACACTATTGGAAACGCTAGGTAAGTAAACTTGTGACAAATGGATACAGGGCCGATTTGCTCAACTAATGTAATTGGATGCAAAATCAACATCAGATAGATGGCTGGTCGGTAGTGAATCATGAAACTAAGTTCTAAAACTACATTTTACTTGAGTGTTGATTTAAATATGTATTTAATTTATTGAAGTAAATCACTTGTATTAATAACGTCAACGTTTAAATAATTTAATAAAAACATTTAAAAAAAATCAAAATACGGAAATTTACTATAATTTAATAACACTGACTTAGCGATTACTTTCTAGGAACAGAGGAGGAAACGGAATAGGAACTGAAAATCCAGCAGAACATTTTGAGGTTTACTGGGATTTTTCCTGGCAATTAAATAATCCGTACAATAAGTTATCGAACAGTTCAATCGAGAAAAAGTAAACGCGATAGGTGTAACATTATTAATTATGTATTCACATTGTATATTAATGTAGGAGATTTCCTCAACTTTCGTGCGTTACCCACATTTCACGATTCCAACCCTCCTAGACTTTTAGAATATATCCTCAGACACTGGACCAAGAGATTCCAGTTCTGTTAGCTAATTCTATTAAAGATGTAACTAGATTGGCTTCAATTTAAGCAACTATAAGATAGCTTTAGGTGTTCCATTTCGATCTTTGACACAAAAATCTCTCAAATTAAAATTTTTCAAACCATATTTTTTTCAATGGCGGCCCTCGTAGCCCAATGAGTAATGACACTGGCTTCTCACACAAGATATCATTCCCGGTGAGATCACATTTAATCTTTGTGATTTACTCAAGCTTGAGTGTTTTGTGATGTGTTCTGTAATTGGGCCTCTTGGCCTGTTGAAGCGTAAATAGAATAAAATAAAATAATTTTAAAAATCGCATAATTGGCTTTGATGAACGCAATACCTCACCCTTAACGACGTAAACGTTTGTGGTTACTGTATGGATGTCGAACATTTTTGGTGAAACTCACATAACATACACTGTGGCTTAAAAATGTTTTTACTCCCTTTCTTTTAACTCGTTGTTGCGTCTGCTTGTTTGCCGAAAAAACTTTGACGGATTTTTCAAATTGGAAACCATACAAATAAGAAAGGAGCCCGACACGTGGAGAAGGCGCGAAACCTGTTTCAAGATGTCTGAATCGAGCCATGGCTCCAATCAGACGGTTTCGCCGACGCCGTGCCCCCCTATACCAATTATTACGTTTTCAATATTCTATAAGTTTTAAGGATAATAATATACATGGAATTGATTTTCCACATGAACTTAAAGCAAGAGGAATATGTTGATAGAATATCAAAATGGAAACAAATGAGAAAGGGAGTATAATAAAAACTTGTTTTTTATGGGTTAGTTTTTCGGAATAAGTCCGTCCATTGTTAATGGTTTTTTTTATGATTTATGTGGAGAATCTGATTAACGCGAGAACAAAAAAAATACTATCGACAATAAGACGCGCAGATAAACTGGCAAACAAGTATCAACTAACTACTAATAACTATAAGTGTGCGAAAAATTAAGCAGATATCAAATAAAAAAACAATAAAAGAAATAATTAGATATTTATATCCCTTTTGGGGATGATCATAAATGGCGAAGACCAAGTATAATAAAATAACATGTACCATATTACAGCCCTTGTGCATTAAAAGTGCATTAAATATCAATACAAATGTGTCGTTAAAATAATAACTGAATTTAAATTTAGCTAAAATTAAATTGAAATTATGTAAATGAGAAACAGGATAAAATATGTACTAAATCCGACCTACTAAACTTTTACATTTGGGTTTCAATGTGAAATGTAAACATAAAATATTTTCTTCTTCAAACACAGCAAAATAATTTTGTTTGTGACATTATTAATATAATTAATAGAAATAAACTTTGTTTTCACCACTTTTTATTTGAAAATATCAACATGTTTCAGAGCCCATGGCCCCTACGTCAGGATACAATTGTATATTAACAAAATTAAATTAAAAAATCGAACCTAAAACTTTTGGAAAAAAAAGCGTTTATAGTAAATTGAATATTATAAATAACCAGAGCCTTTTTACAAGTTATCTTTTAAATTTATTTTCATGTTAAGTAGATACTTCATTATTATTCATTTTCCATATATAACTTTTTCAATATTTTGATGACGAAGGGGCCATGGGCCCTGAAACATGTCGATATTTTCAAAAAAAAGTGGTGAAAATAAAGTTTATTTCTATTAATTAAATAAAATATTTTATTTTTTAAACATTAATAATAAAAAATGTTTAGGTACATTATTTAAAAATCTCTAAGAATGAAATAATTCTTACTTTTTTTATTTTGCTACAAAATACTTTTTTACGATATACATTTTCCTTGTAGGGCAGAAGTATGGTGACCCAAAATATTATTTTCTACCCAGTCTGAGGTCCAATGATTCTCGACAAGTGCGGGCTACCATAGTGTGTGAGTCATAGGTATTATAAATATAATATGTAGGTCCGTAGGTGTGTGTACCATATTACACGTACGAAGATAAAGAAGGAAGCACGTTCATATTCAGAAGGCAATCATTTTCGCAATGGCAAGTATTTACGGCAAGAAAATGAAAGAACGGGAACTATGAAAATGTGTTCCGGATGAAACATGTTACAAATATAATATAAAATGTGCAAATAATAACACATTAAAGTACTAACGTTAAACAAACATAACGAAAAAAAAGTTCACATTTTTGATGTGTGCCTGAGTAATCAACGAGCATTCGTGAAAATATATTTTATGACGACACCAAAAGATGTATCGTGTCTGAGAAATGTGGCGAACTATTTCCTCTACGCAATGTAGGTAATTAATCTAATAGTTGAATTAACTTAAACTCATAAGAGATTTTTAAAGTTTTAACTATATACTTTCATAAGTTAAATTTCTAGTGGATGCTGCTCCATATTAAGATCTACATTGTTTGAATATTTGCAAAGGGCTCACATAAATTAGACGGAAATTTCCAATCATTAAGAAGGGGAATTTAATACATTTCTGACGATATATGTTAAATAATACAGTATCTCGTCGATTTTTCTAACATTTTTTTTTCAATTTATTCTTATATCAATACATGGCAGAATAACCCAAAAGGCATTGTATTATTATAATCGATATAAGTTACTGTTCACTGTACAGTACTGTACAACACTGTACCTATACACATAGTCACTGTACAAAGGTAATTAATGATTATTCAACTTTTTGCAAAAAATAAGTCAAAAATATTGAGAATATATAAATATTTTAATTCAGTGTATTCCGTAGAAACTCCTATTACGTACATCTTATTTCAAAGATAAAACTGCTGATACAGGGAATTATATAAGCGTAAAATTTACGCATTTACGAGTATATAACAATATTGGGCTACACACACTGTAAGGTCCGTAAGGTCCGAACTCGGATCAGCGCGTTGTCTGTACTTCTTCGCTTGACGGGTTAAGTATGAGCGTGGCATGTGTTTGGTCAACCGGTTTCGTCGCAAATAAGCAGATCATTTATTCAGGGTTCAATTCTGAGAAACGACCTCGAAGGAAACCCTCCGGATATCGTATTCCTTACATCAGGGGTAAGTAGTACACCCAAGACAGATGTAAACAACAGTTTGGCGTTAAATATTCACATTTCGGTTTGGGTACTTGATGTAAATGCAAGGGTAGAATATAGATCGTAGGAAGTTTTATGCAATTTTTTATAAAAATACCAAAGTATGCAAATAATTATGCATTTATGAATCACTTTATGTGACTAACTACGTCGATTATTATTCTTGTCGATATCACAGAATAAACTCCATAGTTAAGGTTGTTATTAAGATCATTAGACATATTTAACTGTAATTGGTTGCTGATATTTTATACGAACCGTATGTTTTTCCGAGAAACTATTCTCGAAGTTTCGTTGAATTCTTATTCAACGTCATCACGAGGTACCTTACCCGCATAGAGGGCGGACTGATTACTATTTTCGAGGGCGTAAATTATATGCACTTTGTTGTGGAGTGTTCACTTCTTCTACAATAGAGGTCGCCCCTGTGTGTGTGTATATTGTGTTGGTTATACATTTACCGACATTGTGGAAGCGTTTAAAAGCTTTTTCCGAGTTTTGCCACCCTAGTATGGTGAATCCTATAGCATTTATTAATTTTCGGACCTTTACAGTAACATCGGCGATAAGACCATTCCGGGCACCGTGGTATTTTAATACAAGTTACGATAGGACCTATCATTCAATACGTTGGTGAAAATATGATGACAAAGTAAAGACGAATAAAATACTCCATTGCCGCGCTAAGCCGGCTCCTTATACTTCACCGAAAGCAATAATTCCGGGCAAACTTACGGGGCGGAGCGGTAATGGAGAGGCGGCTGGTCGTATCCTGCGGCGACATTTTTACTGCGAATTTACAGCGGAATGGACGGGCGGGCAATTTATTTATTCATCGGCTTCGGCCCGGCCTTTGGGACGGTTAACGCTGGCTATAAACAATCGGGGGTGTGGCGAGGCATCAATATATTACATGAATCATCCCGCTTTCCGCTCGGGGCCGCACTCCCCCAGGAAACATTTGCATCAGCAATATCAACAAAACGAGGTGAATGCATAGTTCTAAAAATATTTTTAAGCTGTGTATTCACCAGTTGATTTTGAGTGCTACGAATCAATCAATTTTAAGTGCAGCTTTTCTGAAATTCGGAGCTTTTATTTTCCGAAATCCGAAGTTAAGTCCGCAACACAACTCTGACAAGTATCCGTGTGTGAAACAAGTACCTACCTACCGACAAATTATTTTTATAAATAAATTATTTAGAAAAACAAAAAACATATCAAAAATAATAATTATTAATATTGAAGGCATTAACTTTGTGGTTAGACATTATAACAGTGTCAGTTAAATTAGTTTACTACCCAACTACCAGATTCTACGTCTACCGGTTTCGAGATGTACCTGTCATCTTGTATCTTCGTCAGGACCAACACTACACTACTATGTTCACAGCACTACGCACCACAACCATAGTATTGTGAACCTTTCACCAACATATATCATAAACGTGTTAATCTTGTCAAATACTAGCATGTACTAACTTGCCTACAGAACGATCAGGAATCTATCTACAAGGAAGAGGGATCGAGAGGGGGCGGGGTTTAAAGTGGGTGTTACCAAAACTTTTGTGAAAGTTAAATTGAACAAATGGCTGTATGGAAAATTGATTTATTTATTAAAGGTGCTTTATTATTCACCGCATCCCTAATGTAAAAAAATTCTATATTATTTAATTTTAAACCTTTATTATTAGTATTTAATATTTAACCCCTGTTTTTAAGTCAAATACATGATTATTTTCTATGAGGTGGTTAGCGAATTCAACAAACAATAAAAACAACAATTTTCTGCTCAATATACAATTGTAATTTTGAGCTTGTTCAATTTACAAAATCTGCGAGAACAGTTTTGCACATTTTTATACTCGGTAGTTACACCCACTATCCTAATAACAAAATAATCTCGTAAGTTATTACTATACGTGCACGAGTTATTGAATATACATATAAATATTATATCTGGGATAACAAATAATTATCTTATACGAACGTGGAGAGTTTATCAAGAAGCTCTAACAAATCTTTACATTAATAAATCCATAATTCTATCGTGGTTGGTGAGTAAATATTTATTAACTACATTTAACATTCATGTTAACTTAGCTAATTCAGAATATATCATGAGAGGATCAAACCTATGATACAAGACATTGTCTGGTAATTAATCAACGATAACCCTAAAGTAGTTCTAAGCTCTAAAGTGGTTTTAAACCTGGTCCGGCCTAACCCTGAAAAAGCATATACAATATACGTGGGTTAAATTTATAATTCTATTAGATACTAACTCCACATCTCAAATCGCACTGTAATTACCAAACAGAAAAGTTTACATTTAGTCTGAAAACTGGATGTGTACGAATTCCGACTAATGATACTCATATATACTTAAGTTATTTCGTATTTCGCCGATTTCATATAATCCCGTCTAGGGACATATACCTTTTTATTCGACTACCAAAAGTATTGAATCATATTAAGTTTATTACAAGTTCATACAATGATTTACTCGGTCGTCCCAAAGGAAAATAGCGTAAACCGTAAACCTATTTTTTTGTTTTTGCCTATCTATGTACGTATTTATAATGTCAGTTACCTGCATTTGCATGTGGGCAGCATTGTGATGTAGACTGGTAATAGTTTCATAAATCTCTTATACATGCTTGTATAAAATATTTATGTATGTTTTTTGTAACATACGTACCACTGGGCGTAATAAAACGGATACGGATCGGGAGAAGAACATTGGAAGGGATATCGGGGGGTGGGAAAAAGAAGATCCAAACTAGGTTATACCTCCATCTGACAAACACAGCCTGTCCCAAGACCGAGTTGTCAGTTGCCGTAAAAATATTTGTAGATATTACGATTATTGTTATAATTTTTTAGCTTTCAGAAAGGTTGGGTTGATTGTTAGATTTTCAAAGAAAGAAGCATTTTCAAAGAATACAAATAAAAATATCTAACATACTTATACATATAAAAAGGGTGTTTTTGGAGGTCTTTAAAATGAAATAAAACACACAAAAATCGGCCGTGTTATTGGAAATATAGTTTTATGCCATAAATATTAAAATATGTTTATTACGACACGACCGTCTTCGAAATAAATTTGAACAATTTGCAAGCGGTGTTCTGGCAGAAGTCTATTCATGGTGAAATGGCAAACCAAACTGAGCACAAATCAGCTGTCAGCTGTAAAGTTCTGCACCTGTTAAAAAACACCCTATATATAAGATATGTAGGTACAAAGTTTACTTATACAACACTTGGAACACGCTATTGCTATTCTTTTTTCCGATTACCCTATTAGGCATGGTGTAACCTACCAGGAAAAGAACATAAAAATAATACTCTAAAAGCCAAGTAAGGCCATACCTACATGCATATTTAAAATAAAAATCACCTGATTTCAATTTTACTACGTCATAACATATTTACATGGCAACAACCTTTTTCGAGAATTACATTACATTATTTAGAGAAGTTCCATTTAAGATTGTCGAATCGTGAAAAAATTACTTGTTGGTTTCATCAAAAAACAAATCTTGAGAATTTTTGAGGGCTACAGTGGGAATAATACGAAGATTATGTGTAGGAAAATTCATAGCAAGCAGACCTTTTCGGATTGTAGCCAATGAAGGTACGGATACGGTACATATATAAGAAATATAGTAAAATATAGAATTTGCGCTGAACTAATGTAATACTACTTGAAATCTATCGTGCGTGAGATTGTTAAATGTCTAGGTACCTACACGTTTGTGTTTACATTCGTCGAGAAAAATGACAATAACGGAGATTCCCCTATATTTTTTTAATACAGCAAAATACTGTACACACACACAACAGAGTATTATTTTTATCGCGGTTAAAGTTTCTAGAGGAACTGCACTATACATCTCAATAATATTAACAAAAAATGTTTTATTGTTTTGTTTTGAGTAGCAAAGTAAGTGCCATGTCAATTAATGAGATTGTTATATTTTATATAAAACGACGAAACTTCCATAAAATTTTCCTCGTAGATATTTCCTCAGTTATCGGTAATTCAACTTTTTAAAATGAATTCGCGCATGTGATAAGTGTTGCATATTATTCGTGGATAGCATACACATAATCAAACATAATAATTTCGCTCTGTCCACATGTCCCCGAAATTCGTGTATCGTCCGTAATTTTGTTCAAATTCACGGCTAAAAAAACGGTCGGAGATGAACCCCGGGCCACCAAACCCGAATTGGCTGTTTCACGCATGTTGCCGCGGCCGCCTCTCCGTCGAGCACCAAAAGGATGCTAAAAATACATACTAGGGCTTAGCTAAGACGCGAACCAATCTTCCGTCATTTTTTACGGTTTGCCGTTAGTAATAATAGTAATAAATATTGAATTTAATATTTAATAACAATGTAACATAGCGAATAGTTATGCACATCCATATTTGTAGCATCAAAAAATAAAAATACTTTTCAAACATATTTTTAAAAGTATCCTAAAGCGAGATAATACAGTACCTATTTACTTTAACGAGCCAAAAAATTTATTGTGATTAATAAGTAATTAACACGTTATCGTTCTAAAATTAGAAAATGGATACAACGACAAAGCCTTTGCATAATGAAGTGTCAACCTGTACGCAATAAACACTGCCGTTGATTATGCTTCCATGAAGATAGCAGAGCCGAGATATATTAGAAATTTAATTAAATTTAGTAAACTCTAGTAAAAAGCGCTAGACCTTTCATTTAAATTTGTGTAAGCTATACGCGGGGCGGCGTCCCAAAGGCACGTCGTAAAATCATTACGATGTAATTATGAACGTGGATTTATGCCCGTGGTTGACCTTTCTAACGGGGCATCGCATATAAATTCATAAATTCTCCAGAAAATAGTTTTAATTACACGAAATAAGCTCAACGCGCCCATTTAGGGGCGTTCTGGCGGCATAAGCTTCAAAATTACGCGCCACTGAAGCCTATTTACGTATTTTATATGGGCAGTGGTGTGATTCGGTGACTTTCCCTATAAAAATCCATCATTAAATAGATGATGATGAATACACTTTATATTAGGATCGACGGTCGATTAACTCAACTAAGTTCTAAACATCGAGAGTTATAGGTGTTATTAAAGAGTACTGGCAAATAATATGTAGCATAAAATATGATAAGCTACGACAAAGCTTCGGAGCTTTGAAGAACTCTTCTTTACTGACGTCGTTACTACATCAGCGCACAACAACGAAACACGTTAAATTAATTATAAAAGGTTATTGGATCGACGTACATGCTTCGTCTAGCGGTAAGCGATCAAGCGGACAGAGGTTCGAATCGCGTCTCCGCCCCGTGGAATAGTATCAAGCTGGTCTTATTCTCAAATCTTAAGCATTTAGCGAGATTGGAAATGCTAGTGAGAATATTTTCGCGAACACAACTTTTAAGACAAATGTTTTTGTTATTATTAAAAAATATTATTGGTGTTGCGATATAACTTTTTATGTTTAATATCTTAACGCCCGGTTTATGGGACTAATTTCGTGAATACGGACGGAATGAACGGAAACTTGCAACAGGAAGTAGGAATGAAAAAATGTTCAGATTCAGAATTTATTCATTTTATTCGTAGATTCAACTTTGACATTGGGTGTCGGAATAAAATGTCAAATTCGATAAATTAGGGTTATGTTGAATTAAGATTAATAAGATAATATCTCAGGATAACTTTGGTTTAGAAAAAAACTGTTCGACAAGAATAAAGTACAACTTATATATTTTATTGCGGCTGATAAAAATTTGGTTGTAAAATAATTTTATCCTAAATGAAGCAATATAATAATACCTGTTAAGAAAAAATATTAATAAAATCAACTGTTCATTTGTCATATACTTTTCAAATATAAGGTTGCTTTATGCGATTTATACTCACATGTATGTTTAATGATACCTATCTTTACGGTTCGAAACTACATTTTTGGGGTTTTATACATGATTTATTCTCTGCGAGTACGAATAAATAAATTATTTTCAAATTTTTTATGTATAACATCTTTACGCTCGATTCATGGGAAGCCGCAGATTTCTTTGCCGACTCGTCCAAACTACTGTAAGTAGTTTTGACAAGTCGCTAAAGTTTGGTGTCGTTAAAAAAATCATTTGCGAATATTGTAAGACTCATTATTTTAAACTGAATGTATTTAATAATGACAAAACGGCAAAAATTAGGTCGCAATAAATTAATAAGAAATAAGATCGCAGCAGAAAGACGACAGATTTCTGCAAGATAAAACATGTTCATATTGTCCGGAGATGTTAGAAAGTGATCAAGGTAATAGAAACAGCGTACACTAATTACGGAATAATAAGTCTGTGAAATATTCTGGAAACATATAGTGTCTATAAATATATTTATAACGGTGTTATAACCTACCCTTAAGGGTACGTACGCACTAGGCGGACAAGTCGCGGCGGCCAGGTCGCGAGGGCTACTGAGTTCTAGTTATTGTTCACACGTTTTAAAAACCGTACGCACTTAACGACAAGCGGCCAGTGGCCAGTGAGAATAGGCGCGACAAACGGGCGGCCAGCGGCCAGTCGTCGAGATCACTCATTTACATACACAAACGTCAGTGCGACCGCCCTGGCCGCGATGACCAGTACTGTGCATACGGATGCGCGATGTCTTCCCCCAACCACTTTGATACCGAAAGATTCATAACAGAAATATAAGTCAGAAAAGGCATTCGGGATATGTCGTCTAGTGAATATTCAAAAAGAGATAGTAAGCGACAACTATGGATAGATATTATAAATATTTTTGGCGTCGAAAACCTGGAAAAAAAAAAGAAAAATCTTCCGCACAACTAAATACACAAGTACAGCTAACTCCTCAACGTCCATTTGAAAGCAACCTGTAGAATCAACCGACAGTTTTCGGACGCCAAATCTTGTAAAATTCTGGCCGCCGCGGCCTGGCCGGCGTGCTTAAATTGGCGTGAGCTGGCCGCCTAGTGCGTACGTACCCTTAAATTGGCGCGACCAGGCTGCCGCGACTTGGCCTCCACGACCTGGCCGCCGCGACTTGGCCGCCGCGACCTGGCTGCCTAGTGCGTACGTACCCTTAAATTGGCGCGACCAGGCCGCCGCGATGTGGCCGCCGCGACCTGGCCGCCGCGACTTGGCCACCGCGACTTGGCCGCCGCGACCTGGTCGCCTAGTGCGTACGTACCCTAAAGCGGTGCGACCTGGCCACCGCGACTTGGCCGCCGCGACCTGGCCGCCTCGTGCGTACGTACCCTAAAGCGGTGCGACCTGGCCGCCGCGACGTGCCCGCCGCAACCTGGCTGCCTAGTGCGTACGTACCCTAATAGTTGAAAATTATGTCTGATCTCGTCCGTGCAAAAGTTGGTGAGAGTTATAATGCTCGTAACTTGGAGTGACAGTGAAAATTGTGACGACTCAACTCGCTCAAGGCACTCAAACTTATTCTATTGTTTGATGCGCGAAGTGCAATGAATCTAAGGTACAATAACAAATACCACACACGGAAACGAAAAGATAAAATTTGGATATAGGAAAGAAAAAAAATGGATAAATACATTGATGAATAATTATGTACAAATATTATGAAAAAGCCATCAAGGTTAATACTCTTAATGTGCGAACGAAGCGAAGAACTCTGTGCTGCAGGCCGCCAGAGGCTTTAATAGGGAGGTTGGAAGGCTTAACGTTCGGGGAAGTAAGTCCTTCTAAAAGGCTCATAAACATAAAGGGAGAATACTTAAAATAATGAAGGCCATTTAACGTTCGCCCTAAAAAATATAAGTCGTAAGTAAAAATATTATCTATATAAATAATATGTATTTAATTAATTTTGTTGAGGAATTAATTACGTCATTAATTCCGAGACTGGGGATTATTTTGTAACTATAGATCTTAATACGCTTTGTTTTACAAGAACAAAGCAAACCGGATGATAAATCACTAATATATATTCCCTTTTGAGGGATCCCGTCTCCCCGCAGCCACGATAATATGCAAGCTTTACAGAAATATGTCTTATTCCAGAGAGATCAAGGATAGAACGTAAGTACACAGGAAACAAATCGATGGTGCTTACAAATTAAACCATGCATACATGAAAGCATGATGCATATATGAGAGGCTCGAACAAATACACAAGACAACTATATAAATACTCTACATGATTATATGTTTTGCTATATGAGAAACCTGTAAATAAGCCCCCTACTGAAATATGCTAAACTCCGGAAAGTTTAGAGGCAGGAAAGGTATCAAGGGCCGTAGACAAAACCAAATTGAAGGTGCTTACAATGCTTACTGTGAATTAAGCCAAAATTTAATGTCTATGAGAAGCATGCGACAACTGTGGTGTTTGCGAGTTTGTTTATAATATCAGTTAATAACATTACTCAATAAATGTATACATATTTTCATTGCGAGCGAGATCAGAGGTCATTTAGATGATTTGATCTTGCGGAAAGGATGAATGAGGAGAGGATGGTTGCTCGTCTGTTGATCATGTAAACCGGTGTTTTTCAATCTGTGGGTCGCGACCCCCAGGAGGGTCGTCAAGGGGTCGCGGTCGTAAAACAGGTAAAAGTAAAAAGCTAGAGCTGTAGGTAATACATATACTGCAATAAAAGTACAGCATTTTTAGTGGAAGGCTGTGCCTGTTTATTTCTTAATAAATTTTCAATATGGTTGTATTTTTGAGACATTAGCAATCAAATCATTTTCTAATTGAAGCCTCTCTCTCTCTCTTTCTTCATAGTTTTTATATTTACCTTTGAAGAGAACGTTACTTCACAAAGGTAGGAAGTGGCGAATGGGACTAACAATTTTAAAGCTCTCTTGCCAGTTCTGGATAATTTTCATTTCGCTTCTCCTCATTCAGAAGATATTAATCGTTTGCAAAGAGAATTCCATTTTAAGCATGCCGTCAGCAAGTAAATCTATAACATGTCAAATCGGCCAGTTGTACTGACATATCCAAAAAGGATTCATTTACCCATCTTCACCCATTGCCAGCTTCAGAATGCAGTTATGGAGAGTAAGTTTTTTTAACATTTTTTAAATCACGGACATAGTTTTATTATGGTCTTGGGGGGTCGACAGAATTTTTTCACTTGTAAAAGCGTAGCGTATAAAAAAAGATTGAAAAACACTGATGTAAACCATATCCTGAAACAAAGAGTATGCACGAGAAGTAGTATAAATGATAACGAAGCGAGTATTGTGTCAGGACAGACGGGTTGGGAACTCTATTATCTCAGAAACATCCTCGAAGATACGGCATAAGTTAGTTTTAATAAATAATATGAATGCAATTTTAAGGGATCTCACTGCAATCAAATGCACTAGGATGCACTAGCAAATCGTTGATTATTACATAAAGAATTACTGCTTACAAATTAGCACAAATATTTCAGTCTGCATTTACGGGCTTGGAATTAATTTAAAAAAATATGTTGAGTCTAGAAAATATCTTTTCTGTGGTGTTCTATGTTTATTTACGATTACGAGTTCGGACCGACGGTTTCGGATCCCATTGCATGGTATTATGTAAAGCTGTAAGTAAATATGCGTTTAATCTCCTTGTTCCTGAACTGAGTGTTACAAAATTTCGCATTCAAGTACAAAAAATGAAAATGGAATGGGAATAAGCAATTAAATATAGGGAGACGATCGTTTCAATGCAATTCGGCATCGTTTACTTTAAATGTACACAAGTATTATTATGAAATTAGTGTAATTTTAGCGTAACAGACGGGCTCCAGGGCGCACAACATGTATTTAAGGCCGTTTGCTTTGTGGTGTATGTAAAGCTCCTTATCCCTGATCTGGGTGTTAAGAAATTCCGCATTGCCCTCCAAAAGCTATAGTATAGGACCGAGCGAAGGCTGTGCCAACACACTAAGGCCGCGGCAACCGGCCAAGAACAATAGAGGAAATCCAGATTAGACGGCGCGCCCATCGCGGAACTGCTGCGTTCTTATAAACCGTTTTCCCCTCCCTCGGCTGGAAACTCTACAGTAGAAAATAGGCTCCAGTGATAAGCAGAAAACGCGAGACTGCGTCTGCAGCTTTCTAGGTGTAGATTTTGAGTAAATAAAACAACAGTATATCGTAAACAGTATTCTCAAAATACTACCACACCACCTTAAAACTCCATGAGACACTCCCACTTCTCTACGTGGTAAACAATATACATTATTATCTTTATATTATTTTAAACAATTAGAAAGTAATCGAAGGGTCATTTTTTTAAATACCACAGTAAAGAAAGAAATATACAGGTTGTCTCATAGTTAGTAGCTAAAATTTGACAGGTGGATTCCTGCCTTCTTAATGAGTCCAAAATTTTCAAGCAACCATGAGCTAATCAATAGTTATGGAGATACCTATGCAATATCAAAGTTTGCATTTTTTTTCAATATTTCAGACTTATTTTTAATTTTTCAAAAAGTTAAAGTATCATTACAATGACTTCGATTATAATAATTCAAATAAAATTTTCATAATCGATATATATCGATTATGAAAATTTTATTTGCTTCAATACGACTCTAATAAAATGAAAATATCCTTGTAAAAATTATATTTTCAATTTTTGCAAGGTTTTTATCATTTTATTCGACCTGTATTTAACCGAATGAATTTTTCATAATCGATATAAGTAACTGTAATGATACTTTACCTTTCTGCAAAAAATAAGTAAGATATATTTTAAAAAATGCAAACCTTGATATTGCATATCTCCATAATTATTGATATTAGATTATGGTTGCTTGAACATTTACGATTTATTATCAAGGCACAAATCCACCTGTAAAGTTTTTGCCACTAGTTGATGAGAAAAGATTACAGATGTCTCTCCAAACAGTCATATCAAATATACGGAACGTTCTTAGATTTGGAACATACATAACTTTTAAAAATGATGTTCTTAAGATACCTACAATTGGTGAACGGTGCATTGTGTAGAGTGATCAACTTAGGCCAATTTATACAGGTTGTAAGCACTCGGCTATCGTATAAGAGACTTCCACACACGTTTATCATATAAATAGCTGCGTCTCAGTGAGACTTCTATAATTCATCTAAATTAATTTTTAATAATTACTATTATTACCTGTCATCATTAAATTTATTTCATTTAATTTATTTCTGCTAGACTTGATTGTGATAATATAATCACACGTCGATTTATAGGTACTTTTTGTAAGTAACTAAATAGAACTCGCTGCAGTACTCATTTTACAGTAATTGAAGAAAGGATAGCCGCCTTTTTTAAAAATTGGGTTAAGTCAAGACTAACTTCGGGAATTTTAATTTTGATAGATTTAAGCCACACATTCTTATCTTCTAATTCGTGTTAGCGGATGTTTGGTACTTGCGTAATTTTCATGATTACAAAATACCAGAGAATTAAAACGAAAGATCGGAAAATGTTCGGTCGTGATGGAGTCCTAATATAATTCCGGAATTTTGGGATCCGTTGGATATCCCATTCCTGCCAAGGTCCCATTAAACGTCCGGTTTACGAGTCCAGGTGTACCGATAATGAATAATTTATTATTCTGGGTTCGTTAAAAGCGGTCACCTATCCCGATGTTTTAATTAATATTGACGAAAGGAACTTTGGGCATTTGGGAAATTTCGGGTAATATTATACGTGTTTGATGAACTTTCGAACATGTCCACGTATAACTGGATTTAGCATGAAGGTATTTCATTTGTTTTCAATTATTTACATTGGTTTATGTTTCAATGTAATATTCACAATGACAAATATCCACAATATCTTGCGGACATGAAAGTGGTTATAAGAATCCGCGATATATTGTGGATTTCCAAGTATAAAGATAATTCACAACGGATTAAAATATTATACCGGTTTCGGTTTCAAAAGTGTCACCAGTATATTGTAGCTTAACTATTCATGTTTAACCATTACATAGGCGCTTGTGTGAGAAATCTATGTATGCTAGAATGTATCAATATATTAATTACTCTAACCAATGTCGTACGTTTCTGCATTTGGATGATGATTTTTATTTGTATACAATAATTTTGCCATGATGCCCGTTGGGGTGTGTGACGCAGCGGATAACACGTCTGACTGCGGATCGGAAGATGCCAGGTTCGAATCCTGGCAGGATCGATGTTTTTTTACGGTCGAGAATATTTTTTTTGTTGAAATTTTAATTACATTTTTGTTTTGAACATTCATTTTTTATATTAATTTTTTTATGCAACAAACCAAATAAAACAAAGATTAATTTTCTATAATGTTGAATAAAAGTAATCAACACTGCGAGAAGAGAAGAGAGTAGGTACCTACATATCGAACTGTGGTTTATTCCGCTCTGACTTATTAATCGGTTAGAAATACCGAATAAATACTTTGTCTTAATTATATCTAAACTACCCGTAATTAAAAGTGGAAATTTGCCAGAAACAATTGGCCGCGAAGCGGCTGACGTAGGCATAGGTAAACAATTGTGTTTACTGCACAGCAACAGGAAAAATGGAAATTTGCTAGATATAATTGGCCGCGAAGCGGCCACAATAGCAAAAATGGAAATTTGCCAGATACAATTGGCCGCGAAGCGGCTGACGTAGGCATAGGTAAACAATTGTGTTTGCTGCACAGCAAACACAAGTGGCCGCCCAGCGGCCATCATTGGCCGCGAAGCGGCCACAATAGCCGCCCTACTTACTGACTCTTACTTACTTACTGAATCTACTTACTGACTGGAGAGAGCTTATTGCAGTATAGTTAATAGAATAAACGAAAAGTCGCTGAGATGCTTCGATCATGTGGAACGTATGACGTAGAGGATGGTAAAGAATGGAGGAAATAAGACCTATTAGGTAAAAGTTTTTAACAAACAAAGAGGGTGCATGAAAATATGTTTGAAGATTGATTGTGCCAGGACAGAAGAGTATGCCGTTCTATCATAAAACAGGGTGGTTAGTTACCTAGTTGATTATTAATTAATGAGAAATCTTATTGGGTGGCAATAACATGTCTGATAAGGCCGTTAATAAAATTAAATGAGTGCTATAAATTGAGAAAAACAGAAACAACGTGCTATTTTTTTATCGAAATTTTATATTCGTGTAGCTGTGAAAAAAGTCAAAGAATGTTGTTTTGCCATCAATGTTGCTAACAACATTCCCTACGGAGAAAACACAAGGAAATCCAATCAATTTCGTGGACCATGAAAGCGCCAGCTCCCGCTACCCCCGGGTATTGGGTGTCATTTCACCCTCGAGGAAACAATTACACCACCTTTCCCGTGATAATACATCTCCCGACCTGCACCCCAAGCCGCACCACACGCAGGCCGGATGTACCCTGCATTAAGCATACCGGATGTAGTTTGGATAAAGTGGAGATCCCTGCAAGGGTTCTTTGAGTTAATCACTCTAATTCAGAGGCAAGGTACGTCGTAAACATTTAACGAAGAAGCTTTGGAAAAGTACTGCGAGGCCCCCTGGACAAAAGCGTCTAGAGAAGAGAAACATTTTTCTTTAAAAGAAAAATTTTTACTTAATTTTATAGATTAGCTGAACTATTGTTAGAATTGAGTATATATTTCTTTGGTTTATTATTATAAAACGTGTTCTGTGTTAGTTATAAAATTCTTGTACCTTATATTCTGTAAAAGCCCAATAGGGCGTTGATAATAACAATACATAAATATATATAAATAAATAAAAAATAAAAGATCGAGGATTTGAACAGCTTTAAACTTTCTCTGGACAACGCGGATTTTTTGGACCAGTAGTTTTTTAATCTATAGCGGATACACATACGGACATTATCCCTATATATATATATATATAAATTATATTTTCAAACTCCAAATTTACGTATAGTATCTAATTGGCCCGGCGTAAGCTTTTAAAAAAATGCTATAATATCTCTTTAATCAAATAAATATTAATTAATGACTTAAAAATTCTTAATTTTTCGTACAGTCAGAAATCACGTAAATAAATAAATAATCCCTAGACCACTAAACATAGGTAAGTCTGTTTAGCCTCCAGGGTCCAAGGATTAGTGTCGCAAATGGATCATGTACTAGTGTATTACTATCATAAGATACACAGAAATTGTTACATCCAGTCTATAAAAAAAAAATTCAATGAAATTCAACGACGTTATTCAAATCTAAAATAAATTTGACGCTGAACTTATCTATCTTTATATGTTATAATGTTCCAAATTCTGAAAAAACATAAATTTGCAATTTATGAAATTGAGATAAACGTATTTATAACTGATTTTAAAACTAGAACGAAGATTTTTAAATAAATAAGATAAAATTCTTCCAAAACATACTAACACCTTTTGAAGAGCATTCACTATTAACCAGATAATCATTTTCTTAAAGGTCATCTTCTATATTTGTCATATGCGTAGGGAAGTTTTTTTTTCGATACCCTCCCTAATTGGAAAACATTATTCAAACCTCTCGCAATACATTAAGAGACGTCTATTTGAGAGTGAAAAGTTTTATCTCGATATACTTGAACATGAAAATAATATAAATCGTCATGTTAATTGTAGTGAGCACATAACATACAAGTTTTTTATATTATAAAATATGTTTTGAGAAAAGTCGAGAGTATTCAATACAAAACACGAGGCTGTAATTAAATTCAATGAAAATTAATACCTACACGGAAATTAAACGATTTTGTGAAACTGTAGAAAACTTTCTTGTCAAACAAACAAGTAAGTCAGGGAAAGGCAAATCAATACAACACAACTTTCTAAGAGCAAAACGAAGTCCATGATGTCATAAATAATACGGAACAATAGACAACAATAGCGATAGCGGGTAGGAACAATGGCCCATAGGGTAAAATATTATTTTAGACTATTAAACGGGGCGACCATCTCCTCATTGTAATAAGTTTTCAATAGAAATCTCGGAACAAAAGTCCGGCTGAGCCGAGGGTTTCCACCGCTGTGGTCTAACACGCATTAACAATCGCCAACTTAAATGGAGGACAATGAGAACATTTTGCATTCGAATTATGGAAAACAATTAAAACAGCACTACATCAATGTATTGTTAAAAATATAACAATTTGCTTATTAGGGTTAAAGGATCAATCTTTGAATCTACGAACGAAAGACGCTACAATTAATATTGATTTGTATTTAGAATAAAACAGACAATGATAGAATACAAAAGAATCCCGCAATGTTTTCGATAGATCATAATACCCACGCAAGAAATTTGAATCTGTAAGTGCCGTTCGCCATACATTTAATCTGTAATAAATAAACAATAATCACATATGTGTATGTACAAATAATAAATAGACTTTTTCTATCACTGTAGAAAGTTTTGAATTGTTTTTATTAAATGTATACTTGCTATAATTTTCTCCTCAAAATAATAAAATTATGCATTATCGTCACCAGAAGTAACCTATTGTAACTAATTTTCTTACAGATTGTAAAATGCGAGAATTTTTTTTATTTTTTTTTATTTATTAGAGACACTAACAGGATAATGGGTACATGACACTCAGATAATAAACATTGTAGTGAAGACTATGCCCATTATCCCAATTACAAGTGTCTTCGGCATGCTCTAGTAACATGTATTTTTGTAATTAATTATATTTCACATGTACATTTATGTATATTATATATTTGTGTTTGAGTGTAGTGCGATTAGTATTTAATGATCTATAGGTTCATGTCGTCGTTTAGAAAATGGATGTTGTGTATGAGTGAGTTTTTGAACGAAGATAACGTGTCTGCAAGAATATCAGCATCAATGTTAGGGTCGGCACAATACAAATTATATGTGCGACACAACCTTGTAATGGGAGAAAAGTAACCGACATTATTAGTGTGCTGACTTATTCTGAAGAACTCAGGGTTTCTTATACGGGGTTTAACATGCAAATTTATATCAGATAGACAGAGAGAATCAATAGCTCCGCTGAGAATCTTGTGTAGCACAATGAGATCGGATATTTTTCGTCGGGACTCAAGTTTGTGCATCTTGAAAAAGGCAAGTCGATCTTCGTAGCTGTGAAGGTTATTGTGTTGACCAGTTTTGTATGACAAAATACGTAGAAACTTTTTCTGCACTCTCTCGATTCTCGTAATATGTGTTGTGTAATAAGGTGACCAAATAACTGACGAATATTCCAATATACTTCGTACTAGTGATGTATAGAGAGTAAGTCTTGAGTAATTCTGGTGATAAATCCCAACATAGTATATGCCTTGTTTGTGATATTATCAAAGTGGTTTCTAAAAGTGAGTTTAGAATCTAGCATGACGCCCAGATCCCTTATTGAATCGACTTTAGCGAGTGGAACGTCACCCAGTTTATAAACAAATTCTATTTTTTTAATATTTTTAGTGAAACTAATACATGAACATTTCTTAGCATTAAGTGACATATTATTTGCTTTACACCAATTTGATAGTTCGTCCAGATCTCTTTGTAGGAGATGACTATCTTCCAGGCTACGAATGGTGGAATAAATTTTTAAATCATCGGCATATAATAGACACTTATTTCTTAATATATTTGGCAAGTCATTTATGAAGATAAGAAAGAACAAGGGACCAAGGTGAGAACCTTGAGGAACTCCTGAGGTGATAGAAACCGGAGATGAATCATATCCATTTACAGTCACCACTTGAGTTCGATGAGAAATGTAAGATTCTATCCATCTCAATAAGTTGCCGTGGATTCCTATAGCATGAAGTTTTTTCAAAAGTATACGATGGTTCACCTTGTCAAACGCCTTGCTGAAATCTGTATATATTACATCCACTTGAGATCTCGAATCAAACGATTTGCAAATCTGACTCACAAACTCAAGCAGGTTGGTAGTTGTGGATTTTTTTGGAACAAAGCCGTGTTGATTAATGCAAAGTGTCTGACGAAAGTGGGTGAATATGTATCTATAGCATTTTTCCTTTTTCCTTTTTTTTTTTTTTTTTTTTTTTTTTTTTTTTTTTTTTTTTTTTTTTTTAATTCCTGGATATCATTCGCTATACATTTTAATCAGTATTATATGTATTTGTACAGGCAAAGGAACTCAAATCCGATTACTCATCAATCACACATCCTCACAGCGCAAATAATACATCACACCGTAAGTAAAATTACATGACCGAAAATATTTCGAAGAAACGAAACCGGGTGAAGAAAATACGATAATTCTTTATGAGAGTTGTATATCTAGGGGAAATATCACATCGAACGTTATAGATTCCGAGGCGTAATTTTTCCAATAAATAAATATATATCCGAATACACAAAAGTGAGAAGAATTATTTTGACGTAAAATTTTCTCGTGGGAAATATTTTTCCGCCGGAAGAAAAGGAAATATATGTCGGATAGATTTTAAATTTGCGAGAGAAATATTCTAGATATATGTTCATCGGGAGATCTACGGAGATACAAGAAGATAAACCGGGTGTACGGGGAGCCGGGGGGGCTGGGAGCGGTTAATGCCGACTTGGCTTTCCTCCCGAAGCAGGAGGCGGTTTCAGTCTCTGCGAGAAATCGCATGCACGCTGGCGCTGCTGCGAGCAGCAATTGCGTATCAGCACAAATGCACGATATTACTGAATTCTGAAAAAACTACATTTTAAAATCGAGAACTTACAATACATACGTAGCCGAATTCAAGCGATGCCTTAAGGGGTTATAACAATATCATATTGGAAAATTATGGCAATTTTATTTTATTTAGTTTTGCACAAAAACAGCCACGATAAGCCTAAAAATTGTAAATATTATCTCGTTGTCCTAGATCCCAGTTTATTAATATTTAATTTTTATTTAACCAAGTTTATTAATATTTAACTTTTTTAAATATTTAACATAGTTTATTAATATATTTTTTTAGAGATTTTTTTGTTGTAGTAAAGGATTTGTATTAAGTTTTTTTTTAAGAATCATGTGATTCATTCGAAAATTCCAAAAATTAGCTAAGTTATAGCAGTTTTAACTTAGCGTGGTTTGTGAATTTTTAAACGAATTAGATTTTTTTGCGTTTTTCTCTAAACTCCTATATCTTAAAATCTATTAAACTCGAAACATATTTTAATCAAATTTTACATACATCTTACTACTTAATATCATTATTTATGATATTTCTTACGATTTTTTTAAAAATAAAATTCATTCTTTGCTTAATTAAGAGTTTTAAACTTCGATTATTTTAGAAAAAAAGATTAAAACCATTTCAAACTGATCTAACTTGCTCAAAAAAATTTTTTTCGATACGTTAAATCGTAGACATCATTTAACAAGAGAGTGTAGTTGACATTTAATATTGTTTATATTGTTCAATTATAATAATGAGAACTCAACCAATTATATTCATTGAAAAGCAACCTTTATTTCCATTTCACTAAATTACTCAATTATCTTTATTGCAATGAAAATAAAAATAAATAACATACGTGTGTACCTAATTACAGCGAGTTGGAAATACGGGTGCCCTACAATCACGAAATCTTAATTTATAGCTCTGACATTTACGCATTATTGTGTAATACAGAAAATACGTCGGCTTAATAATAAATTGGTCTTATTTGGAAGGTTAAATAACAAGAAATCCCAAAGCAAATAATAAAAACTGTAAGAATAAATCGTGGAAAGTAAAATCCAATTAAGAACAAGTAGATGAATACACTGTGGTAGACAAAAGGAATACAAAAATTACTGATTTTCCAATTTTCCGACCGTCGTCCATTGCAGGCGGAAAACGGGCGCAATAAACTTCCATGTTTATTTACGGCCCTGTCATTCTTGTATTCGTAAAAACAATACCGGCTTTCTGCGAGAGCTCTTCGAACTTTACTCAGACTAAATAAGCCAGTAAACTCCACTCGTTTCGCAATGTTTCCGCTTGAGCTTTATTTTACACATTAGTGGAAAAATCTCCGTTGATATCGTTAAGTATTTGAAAAACATGTTTTACACACCGACAGTCATTGCGAAAATGTTACTGGTTAATTTTTGGTGGAATCTGATGTCGTTTCAACAATTTAGTAACAGTAATTATAATTCATATCCGAGTGGTCTGTCATACATGTAATAACAGAAGCCAATATTTTTTTTGTATTCAAGTGTTGTCAGAAATTCAAACCATTTAAAGGTGATTATATTTCTGCGTGATGGAATTTACTACTATTGTTTTATTTTATTCGGTAAATCAAACAGTTTATAAATAATGAGTTAAACACTGTAAAAAAACAACAACCAAATTAAATATGTTACGTGATTCTTCTTAATTACGAGGGACTTGGCAAGAATGTTAATATTTTTAAAAAGTAAGAGATAAGAGAAGTAAGAAAAGTAAAAAGTTATTTCTAGAGGATGGGGATGGATTAAAATCTATGTGAAAAAAGGTATAATAATAAAACTGATTTTCCTGCAGTAATTGTGTTATTAAAAAAATCAAGCCAGTCAAAATGTGTTTCGAAATTCAGAGAAGCTCGGTAGAAAAATAAGTTTGGTTTGGAATTAGTCAGATATCATAAGAATGATACGATACTTATCTAAACGGATTAGAAGAAGTACTATTAAAAAAATGTTGGAATAAAATAAAGGGAGGCAGACTACCAAGGCGTATAAGTATAATTAGTTAGCTGCGTTGATTATAAAAACAATGAAAAACTTTACTCGTTAAAATCAGTTTCTTCATTGTTTCGCAGATTAAATAAGCTAAAAATGTTTCATTCGAGAAGCAACTCGAACAATGCAACTCGATAAGAAGTTTCCCATACACCAAACACTTTAAAATGTAACCTGCGCACACAAAGTTGTTGGGAAAATGTAGTTATATAATTTACCTACATAATACAAATCCCATCAAACTCCTCCTGCAACCCAAAGAAACAAAGAAAAATTGAAAATGCAATATTTTACGGGGAAATTTTGCGAAGCCTAGGTTTTCCTTATCTAACTGAGGCAGAGAAACTTACGGAGGAAAATATGAATCTAAATAAAATGTTTTTGGAATTTTCCGGGATGAATTTGAAAATCTGACATAAGCTTTTACACTCGACCGGAGAAAAATGATTTTATGTTTTATCTAGTGGGACATTTACATATTTTGACATTTTGAAAAATATTTTTATATAGAATTACTTAAATTATTATCTAAAATAATGACGAAAATATACCTCGACAAGGTTAAGGCAATATTAACAGGTACAATTAGACACTTTAAGTCAAGACGAATATGGCAGGCAGATAATCAACAATCAGAGGTAACAAAATTTGTGAATTATGTCTACAGCTTTAAATCTAAAAAAACAAACACCGAGAAAATATTATTTAGTACAAAAAGCTGTGTTAATGATGCTGCTAAATTGTGAAGACGGAAATGCTAATATTATGGTTAACACTCTCCTAGCAGGACGCAACAAAACCAGTAGAAGTCGGAAAGGCCGTCAGAAGGCTGAAAAATAAGAGGTGGTCTTGTAGTAATAGATTACTTCAGCGGGTAGAACGTTGAAGTGTTACGATGGTTGAGTCTACTTTTCTCGTTACGTTTAAATTTTGGTAAATGAAAAACTTTAAATGGAAACATTAGAATGTTCGCGGCTGAAAATTGTCACATGAAAAAGTGCTCCGTATAAGTCGTTCGCTGATCGCAGTTTTAACTTAGAACTTCCTGGCGAAGGTATCGAGTCATTTATAGTTATTTCGCCCCACGCCCTTCGGTGCCTAGAAACTTCGGACCGCTTCCGTTCGCTCTAGATCGCTCCAGAACCTTTCGGAATCCTTTATATGATTCGATTTTTTAACGCAACAGTATTAATTATATTATCATAGAGCAATATTACGCAGCAACGAATACGGTGGATCTTAATATCGTAGGCTGGGGGTACGTACGGCTGACGGATCTTAACATCGTATCGGGTGCATGATGAAGGGTGTTTATAGACTATTAAATTATTCAAATGTGATATCTTGAGCACATTTATTTATTTCGACGGTTTTACACCTTTAACAAAGTATGTCTAAAAAAACACCGTGTACATAAGCATATACAACATACGCATACATGCGCGCACATACGTGTGTGGTTTGATGACTAATTCTGTACGAGTGTACAGAATTTTATGAATTCTGCAAGTTTAATCATCAAAATATTAACATTGTGCACAAATAATAAAAATAAAAAATATCAATGTTTCCATATATACAGGTGTCCCGTATCTCGACGTCAAGCCGAAATCGGGTGATAGGCCAAGTCATAATAGTTAGCAGAAAAATATTTTTAAAAAAATTAAAAAACACTCATACGGGACACCCTGTATAATATATATGTAACATGATATAATTTACCTTGTTTTAATTTATTTATAACGAACTATTACAGATACTTAATATCGCACGCTGTAAGTAGACTGCGTATTAGTATATAATATTTAATGAGACTAGCAGCGTTCTAATCCTTTCTCAACATAATGTTAATTGTTCCAAACCGTTGGCCCAACTACTAAGAAATCTATATCCTCACATTGCCTTTGTGCATGTGAGTTGGCTAAACCAGTTTATCCGAGGCTCCCATTAGACCTGTAGACTGTAGATGGCGCCTCGGTTGAGCCGTATTTCACAGAGTTAATCGCATATACCGACGTGCATGAAAGTGCCATCTCGTGTAGTGCTTTAACCACCGTAACACACACCTTGTATTCCGCTCCTTCTTGGCACCTGAGCCAGCGATGGCGATTTGTGGCAGAATCGCAAGAGATTGAAATATCCTTTTCATGCGACCAATTTCAAACTACCATTGTGGAGCTGTTCAAAGCCAAAAATTACCAATAAAAAAAAACACACATGGATTTTCATAAGATTTCGAAAGACCTTTTAAATGCGTGTACAAATATAAATCATTATTTTACAGTACTTATTATCATCATCAAATATTTATACATTTAATTAATTATTTTCTCTTTCTTCCCAATTACCTAATTAATTTTATTTGAATGCAGAACACACGCCTCTCCCAATTCCTTTCACAGGATTACTTTTTGTGACTGCCAATTCTGTACTATTGTTAATTTCAAATTTACACCTACCTAAATCTACCTGAAAAATACAAAGAATATTTATCTATCATCCAAAGCTTGACAAACGTGTGCCAATATAGTATTTTATTTGACTTGTATTAGGTCCTTACATATGAAATTGGCGTTTTGCCGTACTGGCAAATTTGATCTCAAATATCTTCTCTTTGGTTAGGAATTCCAAATCCAAATTTATACAGCTATTTACTCATGTATTTGTGTTTTGAAAATTATAATTCATTTGTTTTTTCCTCAATTGTTTTTTTCTTTGCGTCACTCAGTTTACAAAATGAAAAACTTGAAATATCGCGTTATTTACGAGTACGAGTTCCACCGTGGCACCAGTGCTGCAGAAACGGCTCGAAGGATTAATGGTGTGTATGGCGATGGTGCCGCAAAAGAAAACACAGTGCGTTTTTGGTTCCAACGTTTTCGTTCTGGAAATTTCGACCTGCAGAACAAGCCCCGTGGACGGCCGGAGACCAAAGTTGATAATGAAGAATTGAAGGCTATTGTGGAAGCGGATCCATCGCAAACCACATCCGAGTTAGCTGCAGGCTGCGGTGTTAATGATAAAACTGTTTTAATCCACTTGAACTAATTGGTAAGGTGAAAAAGCTTGAAAGGTGGATACCTCACGAATTGAGTGAAGCAAATCAACAAACGCACGTTGACTGCTGCGTTGCATTACTCAACCGGTACAATAATGAAGGGATTTTAAATCGAATCATTACCTGTGATGAAAAGTGGATCCTGTACGATAATCGGAAGCGCTCATCGCAATGGCTGAACCCTGCCGAACCAGCCAAACCATGCCCCACGCGAAAATTGACTCCAAAAAAGTTACTTGTGAGCGTTTGGTGGACTAGTGCTGGTGTCGTTCACTACAGCTTTCTTAAATCTGGCCAGACGATTACGGCAGATGTCTATTGTCAGCAACTGCAAACCATGATGGAAAAGCTAGCTGCTAAACAACCGAGGCTGGTTAATCGCTCTAGGCCACTGCTGCTTCATGATAACGCTAGACCACACACTGCACAACAGACGGCTACCAAATTAGAGGAGCTTCAATTGGAATGTCTAAGACATCCACCGTACTCTCCGGACCTTGCCCCAACAGATTACCATTTTTTTCGAAATTTGGATAACTTCTTGCAAAGGAAAAAATTCAACTCCGATGGGGCAGTCCAAACCGTCTTCAAAGATTTTATTGATTCCCGTCCGAATGGTTTTTTTAGTAAAGGGATCGATGAACTACCTATGAGATGGCAAAAGTGCATAGATAGCAATGGTACATACTTTGATTAAATAAATATATTATAATAAAAAAAAATCGGCTTTATGTTCCTCCCATACTAAACGTCAATTTCATATGTAAGGACCTAATATTAAGGGGAATGAAATTTTCATTTTTGATATAAGTTACTGTAATGATAGTCCAACGTTTTACAAAGAAATAAGTCAGAAATATTGAAAAAAAAAGTGCAAACTTTGATGTCGATAACTTCATAACTTTTGATATTAGGTCATGATAGCTTCAACATTTTCGACTCTCAATCAAGGCAGGAATGTAGTCCTGCAAGGTTATTAATGTTTTCCAAATAACCCTGTATACAAATGATATATTACATATATATAATTTGATAAATAAATATGTTACATTAAATATAATCCATGGCATGCTACAATTTTTTTTATTTGATTTCATCTTTCACAATTCTAAAAGCCAACGTGCCAGCGCAAAAGTAAAATACATAAAGAAAAAACGTAATTACGTGAACGCAATACTTGTATGCTAAAACGTATTAAGGAAGAACGGATAATAGGGGTGTAAAGAACTGCCTAAAGAAAAAGCGTCTATTCAACTACTCGGCGATGTTTAGTCGGCGCCGTAAATTTCAAATTCATTACAAAGTTTCGCCATATCTCCTCAACCCGCGCACACTCGCGCCTCCAACTTCTTTCACGTGAATTGTCTGTGTATTGTTAGCCTACTCTAAGTCTTTCTAATAGTTTTTTCCCCATCTTTGCTATATTCTCTTTGCAGAAAATGTAAAGAATATTGGCACCGGTAGGCGGAATGTCTGGTGGCGCGTGTAAAGCCTCACCCGGGCGACGTTAACCCTCAGCGTACCGTGACAGAAAATACCCGTAACTAGACGTGATATCAACTCGTGTTATCGTAAGAAACAGGCTAGTTTTAAGCATTTTAAATTTAATAATTTTAACGTTTGCGCGTGTGAGTTATATTACATGCCACTTGCCACCATCGCACAGTGGTCGGAAAAGACAATCTGAGCGAGCGAAATTATTTTAGTGTTTATTTGTATTCTATACCCATTAAATAATAATAATAAACCAATTTAAAGATATAAAATAATTATACCACCTAACCACAATTTATATTTAATTCTAAACTTGTCTTTATGACGTCCACAATTGATCCACTTTCGACGTATTTGTCCACAAAAATTTAACAAAGATTTTTTTATTATACCTTGTTGCATTAATCGCCCTTAAAACAGCTTTTTTCACTTCCTTTACAAAAGTCTCGCTCCTTTAACCACATTTCAAACAGTTTTTTCCTTGGTAATCCGAGAGCTGGAAAATAAATAAATTATGAATACAGGCGTACCGAAGTGCACTCCGATTGATTTTAAATCTGTAGCCAAGGTATTAGAGAACGATAGTATACAACAATTAGAATCAATACAGGTCACTCCCAGTTTTGGCAGTCTAAGGCATGCAGAAAAAATTTACGATATTTTGTTAAAAACAAATCGTGGCTTTGTAGAATATTAATTGAATAAAAATGTGGATTATATTTTAAAAAAAGTTACCTACGTTTATCGATCCCATAGTTCGAAGAACAAAATTCAAAAATATAAACGCACCACTTTGGTACAAACACTCGTATCCGACTGACAAACACTCAACTTTATTTTTTGCAACAACATGTCACTACCTGCTCGACTAGACACGAGTTTATTCTAGATAATTAAATATTAGTGGGACTTTATTACCCAAGGAACTAAGTTTATTTCGCTGCATATATTTTATTTTTATTACGACTTTCGTTTTTTGAATTTTGGATCTAAGGAGCACAGGATCTAATTTCCAACCTTTGTGCGTCGTGTACCGCAGGCCAGTGAAAATGAGTGGGGGTAACGGCGTGAATTGATTGAAATGAGGCATTCGTACTTACGTTTCTGCACAATATGATTTTACTTAATATATTTCATGACTTAAAATCTACCTGTTTAGAATTGTGACATGCTATATTAAACAGAGAGAACAAACGCTAAACGTGTGCACTTGCAGTAAAGTTATGTATATAAATAGTTTTAAAAATAACTAACGATACGACAGGCCACGAGGCCCAATACTGGAGCTAATCACATCACAAAAACACCCAGGCTTGAAAAAACAACAACGAGATATTGTGACCTGAACAGGAATAGAAGCTGGAACTCCCGTACGGGAGGCCAGAATCATGCTTACTACTACTACGAGGTCCACCATATATTTTACTTTAAATATTGAACATTAACTTAAAAACAAAAATGACATTAATATAATTATAATAAAATTCCTTCAATGTATCCCAATTTTATTATATTCTCACAAATATACTGCATTCATCGGGTCTCATTCAATACGACTTTCCTACGAATCTCTCTTCAATTAATACACCACTTTGGGAGATTAAATTTTAGGTAGAAATTGGGTGATATTTAACAACCAGGTGATTATTTATTTTTTTATTGACACTTATTAACATACATACTAAACTATTATTTTCTTTAAAAAATTATGCAAAGAAACAAAAATAAAATGATTACCTTATATCTATTTCCGAGGAACACCTTCTCCATGACCGATATACAACTTTTCTCGGTGCACAGAAGAGAAGGTTATTTACCTATCAAACACAATAATTTCGTTGTCTGTCTGTCCGTCCGTCTATCTGTCTGCCTGTCCCCGTAACTTCGTGTAACGTCCGTAATTTATTTAGAATTCACGGCTAAAAAAATAAGTTAAACGGTCGGAGATAGGGCTTGAATTCCGGGGTGCAAACCCAAAGGCGGCAACGATAGCGATGTAGATACCACCGAGCCTGCGTGACACTTCAAATATACAGTAGGTACAATTAAGATTTCGCAAAGACGCGAATCATTTCACGTTCCGCCCAGCATAATCGCCTATTTAGGAAAAATATTTAAAAAAAAATTGTTCAAATATTTTGATAAAAGTCGTTAATACCATTTCATGGGTCGACTATAAATAAGTCAAAACTTACTCTAGGAACCGGCGTCTAAAAGTATCGTCATTTTTGACGTGTAACAGCTAGTTAAGAAATGATAGCAATGTAGCATATGCGATTTGGAAAATTGTTTTTGTAAAATTGAGAGCAATTCGAGGAAAGAATTTTTTTTATAAAAAATGGTTATATTGGAGAAAAAAAAATCTAATGTATGTACTTAATAATAGCTAAATAAAAAAAATTAATTGCATTCTTGTAAAAAATCACCCAATTTCTATAAAAAAAAATAATCACTCAGGGAGGTGAACCCCTTAATGAAAATACTGAAAAATTTTGGAAAAAATGTCTCGACAGACCTGCATTACCGCATGGCAAGTGTAGGGTTGAAGCAAGCAAGAATACGGCACTCGGTAGCAAAGTGAACCGTCGGTCTCGATCCCGCGCGAGCGGGAAGGATGCCCGGGAACGCTCCCTCGGTGGCTCAAATTTGGTAATGCTTCCCGGGATGCGGGGGTAGCGGCGGCAGCGGATAAAGGAATCGAAGAATAGGCATTTCGGGTGCGCCCCTGATCCCGGGACATAAATTGCGTAAAGAGCGATTCAACTATCTTTGAATGCCCCGTTCCTAGGCGGATTAAAGCGCGCAATCAAATGATATTTATGCGAAAGCGCCCGGGCGGGGACGCGGACTGCGGATTTTCGGGAGGCAAAAAAACACTCATCCGGTCGGACGGCCATATATCTTCCCACTGGCAATTAAAAAAGTTTTCCTTGATCGGAGGTATTATACTGTGTGCTCCCGACCCGCTGGCGGTGGGAAGCCATTTTTCAATTGTAACATGATTACAGTCGAGTGCTTCGCGAGTGAGCGACTTGACGGCTAAGTTTTTTGCGGCCGCATTAATCTCCTCGCAAATCAACTGATGTAGAATTCGGCCAATTTTCACCAAAAAAATATGATCGTACGAAATTTCAAAATAAATTTAATATTTTTTAAGCGTTTTTACGATACACTAGGCATGTTGACAGATTTCAAAATAACTTTCTATAATGTAGGTACCTTCACGTCTACTATTACCGAAAATAACATTATTTTAGTAATAAACTAAAGTTTTACGCAAATAATTGTATCTACCTATTTTTAATTACGCGCAAATACGTCCACAGGTGTCACGGCGTCTATGTGACGTCAAGCCTAAGTAAACATTGCATTGTATCTATGACAACAGTTCAAGAGACGCGGTGATGATTAGGTACTTAGGCGTGACGTCATTCGCTCTGACCGTGTTTCAGTTAAAATGGCCGAATGCAGAATTTTATACTTTTATTTTATTGAAAATTTTTCTAATCTTAATGTGTATATTACAACTGAACCATTTTTTAGAATCCTTTCAAAATATTTTCTTCTCTAAAATGACTTATTCTTTAATTTTTTTAATACTGTCATCGTGCCTTTTATATCCATTATAAGCGCATATTTGTTATAAGAGATAAGGCGATTGGAAGCATTTGAGATGTCGATCAAAATAAGAATTCTCAAAATAATCTGGAACGACAGAATTACGAATGAACATATTATGGTGGATGTATTTAAAACAATAAAAATCCAAAAACGTCAATTTCTAGCATATTTCATGAGATATATGGAGAAGTATCAGATCTTGCATCTTGTAATGCAAGGAAAGGAGCCCTGGCAGAAGAACATCATCAATCATCAGAAGAAATCAAACGGCGCTATTTATTATGACCTTATGCTACATATTATGTAATGTTATTAATAAGATGTGGGAAAAATCTGAACAAAATCGGCCTAATAGTTTTTGAGATGTCTCCACCAGTCTTAAACTAGTTTCAGAAGAATTCTAAAGAATTTTCTTCTCTTCGTCTTCCTCAGCCTTTTTCCCTCCACAGCTGGATATAAGCCTCTTCCATTTTCCTTCTCTCGTCTCTGTTTTACCCCTTCGCATCCAGGTTCTTCTTACTTGCTGTACTATGTCATCAGACCACATTTCGGAAGGTCTTCCGACGTTTCTATTTTTCGTCAAGAGCCTCCACTGTAGGATTCTGGGTGCCCATCTAGTATCCTCCTGTCGAGTCATATGTCCAGCCCACTGCCATTTTTGTTTCGCAATACGGTCCATAATATCGGCAACTTTTTTCGGCGTCTTATTTCTTCATTTTTGATTTTATCTCTAAGGCTCACGCCGAGCCATGGTCCGCTGTGTACACTTTAATTAGTGTATGCTTTTTGTATTAGTGTTGCTGTTTCTAGGCCATATATCAACATCGGTAGGATACAATACAATTTACCTATCAAATGCTAGATTCAAATTGCTACAAGTCAGCCAATTATCAGAATTTTTGTATGAATTATGATAATGAGTGAGCAAGGAAGGGTGGAAGGGTATGGAAGAGGCCTATATCCAGCAGTGGAGAGATGAAAGGTGAAGAAGAAGAAGAAGAAGAAGATGATAATGAAATTCATTTACCGTCGATGGCTTCAAATCGCTATAACTCAGCCAATTTTCGAATTTTTTGAATGAGTGATGACTTAAATTTCATGCTATAGTTCAATTTTAATTTTTGAAAATGTAAACTCCTAAAAAACTAAAAATAAGTCATTAATAAAAGTTAGCTAGGACAACGAGATAACATTTGTTATAATTTGGTAGTCTAGGTCTAGTAACGTTGGACCGGAAGCACTCCGACATTGATCCTCAATCGACTACAGTCCTGAATTTATATCCAACTAACAATACCTGTACAATCTACAATCTTCCAACACTATCACTTACTCGTACTTACAAGCAGAGGAACGCTAACATTACTTTATCGAGTTCACTCGAGGCTGTTAATGCGCGTTATACATTGGACTGTCATAATATCTGGACTCACATCGTAAAGTTTCTGAGCCGAGATAAAGTTATTGCGGAAAAGATGATCGTCTTTAAAGCAAACTAGAATGACCGCCGTGTTTCGAGAACTTTCCCAGAAACGAGGTTCTGAAATGGGTCAAATAATATCGGAAAATACACTGTTGTCACTAAATAAGAGATAAATTTATATTATATATATATATATATGTAAGTTCGGCTATTAAACAAATAAATAAATCAATAAATTTTTAGCACCTATTAAGATTTTATACTCACTTTTATTCTGGCTCTTGCCCCGAACAGTCAGGTTTACTCGTCCGGTTATGGACAGGATTCAAGATAGAAAGCCCTTGAGAATGAATAGTGCTACCTGTTCGAAACGTCGGGAGTGTAAAAGTTCAGGACTATTTGACGCGGGTTCCCACAGAATTCGTCATATATATATATATTTATAT
>JADDOH010007311.1:0-30372 GCA_016648135.1 Agrypnia vestita | reverse complement strand
TTAAACATATTTTTCATTTATTTTAAGGAAATGAGTCCCGTAATATTTAATACGAAATAAATAAATGAAATAAATAGTTCAATAATAATGTTGTATGCAATTTAGTCCAGAGGAGGTTGAGAGATCTGGGGGTTAGAGGTACATCTTCGTCAGGATCATAAACGAATGATTCGGGATTTAATTAACCGGACTGCGGATTATCCGGGACAAATTTGAAAGTCATTGAAAAATCCTTTTCAGTGAAAATGTTCCATATTTTTCAAAATGGTCAAACAAGTACTTAAAGCAGAAAACTCAGCGTTTCGTCTTGCAGGAAAACTGATCTATCAAAAAATATTCATTACATATTTAGTTTGTTTCAGTGGTACCTTATGAAGGTTGGTTGTGTCCAGTTGTCATTTTCGCTTATTTTACAAAAGAGCGCGTAAGATTGCGTTTTCTGTTCACAAGATTTCGTATTTTTGGTAAATATTCAACACAACATAATTTATACTGGTGGAGGTGGTGTAACTAGGGAAAGAGGGGAAAGTGCCTTAGTGTTGGGCAGTGTCCCAAAGATTGATTATGCAAAGTTTATTTAAGAGCGGTCAAATTTCAGATATGTAGGATTTTATAGAAAACAAAAATGTAATTATTTTTTCTAAATTTGAATTGCGTGTAGAATTATTATACATGATTCTACACTAAAAAAGACTAAATCTTGTGAACAGAAAACGCAATCTTGTATCGATATATTAAAATAACTGAGTTTACTTACTGCCTTGAAAAATAGATTAAAATTTAGAAGTTGAACGGAAACACGACACAAGCGTAATATATATTTTTCAGTGCGGCACCTAACCGAGTTATCTCCCACATAAATATCTCGTAGTAAGAATTTCATTCACTAAATTATATGTACTCACCGTAAATATGACTGCTGGCAGGAATCCTTAAATAAAATAAAAATGTTTGAATGCGCAGTGCATTGAAATAAATATTTCTCCTTGTCACGGAAAATATTTACACCGTATGTCTGAATTCCGCGTGGGAATACCGCTAATGGGCATCAAGAGTACGGAGCATTAATGTGGAACTAGTGAATTATTTATGCATCGAAAAACAATATTCAAAGCATTATTATTATTAAAAATATCATGAAAATTAAAAATATCATAAAAATTAAATCAATCCATAAATCTCTTTAAATTAAATGATAATCTAATAATAAGAAATACACAAAACTATTTATATAACAAAAGACTAAAGAAATACAATAATCTACCGGAGAATGTTAAAAAACAAAGAAATTATAATGCAAGCGACACGATACAATAAAATAATTATGTAAAATTAAATATACGCACGGTTAATAGTGCATAGTTAATGAAATATAATTGCATTATTAACTATGTAAGTAAAGAAATATATGTTTTAGATGGCCCATTTTTGAAATTTCAGCACCAACACAGACCCACTTAATAATCGAGGCATTGTATTCAAATGGTGTTTTTGTATGTTAAAAGTGCATAAAATAAATAATAATTCTTTTAGAGTATTTCAAGAGTGTATTTATTAAGCCTAATAAACCCTACAACAATATTTTTATTCATAAAAATTGATAAAAATAGCCTTAAGTTAAAAATTTCGACTTATGCATGAGAGGCTATGCAACAGCCAAAGAGTATGCACGAGAAGATGTATGAATGTGGACGAAGCAAAAGTGGTAAGCCAGAACAGAAGGGTGGCGTTCTATCCTCTCTGCCTACTCCTCAAGGAAATGACGTGATGGTTAGTTAGGTAGTTGAGTAGCTTGTTGGTATAGTAGTCATGACGCTCGCCTAGTAATCTGGTGGTCGGTGGTTCGAGTGCCATTCCAGGACACAATTAGTCATTTTTTCATAGCACAGGCTTTTGGCTTAGTTTGAGGATTGTAAGAATAACACAAATTGCGTGTTCGCATCTCCATTTTTTTTAATAAAATAAAAAAAGTTTTCAATTATGTTCTAAAATTGCAAAATCGCATTAAAATAGTGTTTTAATATAAGACCTTTAGCCTCAAAACGGAAAGGAAATGTGCTTAGGTCGTATTGAAGAGTTGCTACCCTAAACATTACAACCCATTAATTGTCCTAGATGCCCCCTCAACTGCAACCGAGATATATTAACTTGATGACGTCATCCTCTCGCAGAAATGACAAATGTACTCCGACACAACAGTGTGCCGTTTAACGAGCGGCGGACGAACCTTTACGATTACCAGGCAGGGGGTAGGCAACAAAATCTCATCACGCCGCTTTTGAATAGCCCTAATAATTAATGCACACGGCCGGATAGTAATTCTGGGATTCCGCTACACGACAGCAGGCGGCGCGTCAGTTATTCGGAAACCTCGGCGGCACGAGCGAAGCGCCGTGAAACATTAACGATCACACACGGCGTGTAATTACAGACGACACTCATCATCCATTAGGCGGCAAACATCTTGGTAATATGTACGTAGCACCTAAAGGTTCATAAATTAAACACTATACTTAGCACCTTACTTCGAATTGGAGAAAACCATTTAGGCACTGTCTAAATGGGCTCGAGATGGAATTCAGGTCTGGAAAATATTTGTATTAATTATGAATTTCACAATCAACTTCGAATTTGAATTTTCAGATACTCTGTTCATCTCTAACTAACTTACTAACTAACCATCACGCCGTTTCCCCGCAGGGGTAGGCAGAGAGGATTGAACGCCACACTATTCTATCCTGGCACACCACTTTTGCTTCGGCCACATTCAGAAATCATCTCATACAAGTTCTACGGTTGTTGCGGCTTTTAACAGGGACATCCTCAAACACTTGTCGTATCTGATCTTGCCAGGTCTTTCGCGGACGACCTCTATTTCTGTTGCCTTCAACACTCGCCTCATATATTTTCTTAACCATCCTTTCTGTTCAAAATATATGTTACAATAAATACTTACATATACGCTCTAAAATAAACACATTGTCACTAATTTATAACCTATCTAACTTATAAATTTTACATAAAACACGTATTTTCAAAACTTTATTTTAATTCGAAAATGTTCTATTATTTCTTCTGGCATTTCGTTGAAGATATTCATTCCACTTTACATTATAGCTTTCTGATATTTCGACTTCTTCCTGAATGGCTGTCTAATTGCATCTTTTCCTGTTGTATGATGTTCATGCTTATGTTAACTTGCGTCAATTTATCAATTGAATTCTGGCGATGTGTTCCAGTGAGGATTTTAAAAATTAATTGCAAAATACCTTGCAATATATCAATTGTTTGAAAGTCATCATACTGACTTTTAATTTAAATTCAATTTTATGTTAATTCATTCAATTTTGAAAATAAATACCTAATATATATATCGATTGTTTGAAAGTCATCGTATTCAACATTGTGCTGATCTTAGTGTACCTATTTCTTCTCAACATTATTCCCATTGCTGTACTAATATTTTTTTGATTTCTTTTTGCAGTTGGCAAAAATGAAATAGACGAAAATTACAATGATTATCTGCCAAACAATGGCAGTTTAACAATCAATATTTTAGAATACGTATCCCATCAATATCCTTACTATTTTAAAACTAAGCTAAACGCTTGTGCTATGAAAACAGGACTAAATTGATAGTGTCCTTTAATCGTCACTATCGAATGGATCGCTAGATAAGATCACTACACCAACTATGCTAATCATTGGTCTAATTGCTTTTGTAAACATATTTGTGTTTTAGAAGAATTTGATCAAATGCATACCCAAAACTAATCGGCCCATAGTCCAGCGGTCACACAATTGGCTTCACATAAATGATGTTAAGTCAGGAAATTAAAAATCAACCAATAAATTGATTATTTTGTAATATGAATAAAATAAATAATCCAAAAGTAAGGAAGTCAATAACAATACTGAAACCATTTTACAATACTTGAAAAAAATTGTTTAGGTACCATACGAAAACGTAACATAAACATAATGCAATGAGCATATTCTCTTTTTATTAAATTGTTTATGCATAGGTAGGTGCGCTAATACAATACAAGAGATAAATAAATACAACATCAATCTCGACGTATCTATTAATGAGCACAACGCGATGCTTTATAGACGTACCACTATAACTTGGCGTGCGAGGGCGTTGCTGTCGCGTGACAGAAGATGTTAGGGTGTAAATTTATTACACAATACATAATGTACAGAATGTCCGGTGACCGGTGTCGTATTAAATACAGAAATTTGGTCGGGCAGCGCTAAAGAAACCATGCAGTAATGGCGGCCGTTCTATCTGTCAAACTGTCAGACGGTAATATCGGTCCATTATTCGCTTTTTCAGCTTCGCAAAACTTTAATACTTCATTAGCAATTGTTCTTGCACAATCCCGGACTGTTGAAGATGTTTTGGACATAATAATTCGGTGTATATTGGTAATCAAGATGACACAGCTCGCGCTCAAAGACGAGAATGAACTGAATGACAGGGCGAGGGGTTACCGCCGGGTGTGGGCGGGGCGGGCTTTAGTTCAAAATTCGCCGCACGCCAAGTTACGTTGGGCAAGCAGTAGCTAATGCAGACATATACATACATAAGCACCCGTTAGACTTAATAAGACTAATTAACAATTATTTAAATACATAAAGCACTTCTCGACTGCCAATGCTACGCTTGAATTACATATATTATAACATACCATTATACACACACTTACATACATTAGTGATTCTGGATATACTTTAGCATTGTCTATTTCAACGTATGCTCACCTCATTACTATTATGATAATGCCTCTCATAGTGTATGAAAGTACTCTACAAGCGGGAGCGGGTACGAAGCATATAAGACTTGACCGCTTCAGCATTCTCTCCTCGACTGCGGCACCGGCGAGCGCGCACGCTAAAACTAAGTAGCCTTTTAATCGTAAACCTGTAACCTCGCTTTGCAAACCACGTAAGTATTTTAAACCTATTACCCTCTGTGCATCACTCACATGCTTGGCGCACTACACACACATCGCGACATATTTCTCAGAACACGGAAGAAGCCGGTTGGTGGAGGCGGACTTCTTCATCAACCTTCTCCAAATTGGTAACCACACACCACACATCCTTATCCAAATCATAAATATAACTTTATTTATGTTTGTAGCCATGGCTGTTTCTATTTCGTTTATTAGAGTTGCCGTTTTAGAAGCATCAAGCGTTTTGTGAGATCGGGGGAAAATTCAATTTTTTTTTTCAAAAATAAAAAAAAATTGTTTCTTCGGTTTAAGTTTTAAAAACCTAACATTAAGACAAGAGGAGCTAATAAAAAAAATATTGTGAAAATTGGTAATTTCAATCACACCAAATAGAATAAAGACTACAAATATAATGACCTTAAGATCAAATAAGGCGATGATCCGAAATCCAATTTACTTTCAAAAATTATAATTAATTACCATTAAAAAAAAGTCTACCAGAAAGAGCCCAATCACTTTTACATCGAATTCATCGACGTACTCACTGAAAAGAAAACGATTCTAAAACAACTCACTTTTAAAAAGCTATATTCTAAAACTCTACTGAATAAATATTCTTTTCGCAATAATATAACTATATAATTTAGCAATAATATCACGTGACACGAATATACTTGACATATTCAAAATGTACTTACGCAAAAAAATCGTTTCATAATTTCGATTATATCATCATCTTTTGAGAAAAGAATTCCTTACGCGAAACGTGCTTCATGGCCGCTTACTAAAAACGAATATAAAAATGCGAAGTCTACACTCACCACCGAAAATGCGAACGAGTAGTTTGAGAATTGAATTTCAGTCGCGAGCTTCTTCCATTATAAGAATATATATTTTCCTTTACGAGAAAAAACTCACTTATATTTTCATTTGTGAAACAAAAACTAAGAACTTCAATATGAATTTGTAAAATCCCTGATACTTTACTGTATTAAAAAAATCATTTCGTCTATATTTTAAGCAATAAGAATTGAAGGACGAATAGCCTTTTGTAGACCAATATACACATAATATAGAAAGTATTATTACAGTAACTTAATTAAACTAAGTGTCTATTCGTAAAGTATTGTAACGAGGCTGAATATTTACTAAAAGTGCTGAAAATAAACATCGGCAGCATGGCGGACAGTTTTGCACGCAATCCGGGGTCACGCATCCGTGACCGCTTTATCTCTCCGGAGTATTCTACAACATTCTATTTCGTGGTAAAATGTACAGCAGAACAGCCTAGAACTTTCTACACGTTTCTCGTTACCTCTAAAATGAATCTTTCGGAGGAATTGTGTTGTATAAGGATTCACTCGACGCAGGACTCGAGGAATTCAGTTTGTGAAGTTAAGAAGAGGACATCTCCGTGATACTACCGAGCGTACTAGAATGATCAGTGATTCGTGTATTACAACACGCGATATCACCAGCGCAAGTAAGTAAAGATCGTCTCTTCGAGCGAACATTAAACGGAGTTTAGCAGAAGTGATCTGAGGAATAGAAAAAGCGTTAATCAGTGCAAATTAAGGAACAGTTTAATAACAAGCGCACGAAATATTCGGAAGAAACTTAGTGATTACAAATTAAAGACGGTACTAAAATTCAACTCGTGTCCAGGACGTTCTTTGGTTATAAATTAAACTAAATTGATTTCTAGTGTTCCCTGGGTTATGCTACCGTGTGTTTACCTCTCTGCCCGACGTTAGTGCAGGGTCCATCGACAAATTCGATGATACAAATGTCGGCCAGTAAGGTCGTATACAAACGACAGTGTACTAAAAACTAACCTGAAGATTCTGAAAGGTCGTGAAAACATGAGAATATTTCTAAAACAACGTCATTATACAGAGCTTACTCTAATTCATTTGCATGGTCGATTATGATTATTATAAAATAAAATTATTATATTACAGTAAGTAATTCTCGATTGTTATCTCTTATAAACATATGAATAAAATGTTTGGCTATTTACATATTTCTTCTTCACTTTTCATTTTACAGTAATCTTATATAAGTATGTGATCTATTATTTGTTGTATTTATCTTGTTAAACTTTTACAATTCTTTAATCTTTTCCACTTTTGTATCTACTGATTATTTTCTTTTCTTCTTACTGCTTTCTTTCTATTTACTATCTATTTACTTTCTACACATTACACATTGTATTTTCATATGTATCAACTTATGACCTTTATAATATGTATATTGTTAATATTATTTAGTTTGTTGTAATTTTTTTCCTATGTACTTGGATATTTCTGCTACTCTGTGTTTTATATGATGTAAAAAACCGAATTAGGGCATGTAATATTAATAAATAAAATAAAAATAACATAAGAGAATCTTGTAAAAAAAAACTTAAATTAAAAACACATTTCGACTGCCCCAACGAACGAGTCAGTAACTCAATATTTTAGGTATTTGAGTTAGTACCATTTTTAGGTTTAGGCCATGATTGCCTACCTACAGCAAAGACAGCAGTATCTCAAATGCAATATTTAACAGATAAAAATGTGAATTTTACAAAATTAGTAAATCAGTTAACCATTTTTCTTCCATGCAATAACGAAGTAGGTAGGAATGTAAATTATAATAAAATATCTCAATTACTAGTAAGATCGTCTTAAATATTACCTACACACACAAAAAAAAAAATTGAGAAGATTAAAAAAAGAATTAGAAATCCAGTTCGAAACTTAAAAGTGTCCCCCTGAAAAATCGATTTATTTCAGTTACTGCCTCGTTCGTTGGGGTTCATTTTATTCTAATATTATGTGTACAATATCTGCACTTAATATGTATCCAGTATAATTTCAAATATGTTTTAATATACTTTGTAATACACACACAATATGAGTTATTAATTTACAACTATAGTTTCGAGAGGAGCAGTCCCTCTCATCATCAGGTATAGATAATAACTAACTTAAATACAAAATTTATCAATCTAATTGGGTAGGTCAGGGGGGTCAGGGGGGCGCGCGGCAGGGAAGGGTATTTTTTTCGCCGAACAGCTCTAGGAGTGGTGAAGTGGACTGAAATGTGATATTATTTATTAATGTGTTTCCAGAATTTAAATTTTTTAGGATTTCAACGGTTTCCAAACTATTCATTATCCATCGTCTATGGGGAACCGAGTGGAGTAATTTTAATTTGTGACTATCGAAAGAATGATTGGTGTTAATTATATGGTTGGCAAATTCGGAAAAATTGTTATTTTTTAAGCAGCGGCGATGTTCTTTTATGCGTGTATTTAAGTTTCTAGTGGTTTGGCCTATATACTTTTTGTCACAATCTCCGCAAGTTATTTCATATATCCCACTTTTTTCTAACATACCTATTTTTGTTTTTGAATTTAGAAGAATTTTAACAATATTATTGTTTGTGTAATAAGCTGGTCTAATATGAGTAGGGAAGCAATTTGTAATTTTATTAGAAATCGGACCATTATAAAGAATTTTTCGCCAAAGTGTATTATCGGTTGTTTTAATATTTTTGCCTGAGTATAAATATGTTTCGATAAGTTTATTATTAATTTTTGATTTCAACATTCTATCTATTAACGCGCAATTATATCCATTGTTAATAGCAATATGTTTAATTATATTTACTTCGTTTTCGTAATCAATGGTGTTAAGGGGAATTTTAATTAATCTATTTAACATGGAATGGAAGCTGGCCATTTTATGCGCTGTCGGATGGGAAGACGATGCAGGAATAACGGTATCGGTATGTGTGGGTTTTCGGTAAATGTTAAATTGTAACTTATTATTATTAACTTTGATAGAGAGGTCCAAAAAATTTAAACTATTATCATCATTTTTTTCGAGAGTGAATTTGATATTTTTGTGTTGTACATTAAGGTAAGCGAGAAAAGAATCTAGTTGTCTATCGGTGCCCGTGAAGATACAAAATATATCGTCCACGTATCTATACCAACTGAGGATACATGAATTAACGAGGGGATGATCTGAATCATTCTTTCGATAGTCACAAATTAAAATTACTCCACTCGGTTCCCCATAGACGATGGATAATGAATAGTTTGGAAACCGTTGAAATCCTAAAAAATTTAAATTCTGGAAACACATTAATAAATAATATCACATTTCAGTCCAGTTCACCACTCCTAGAGCTGTTCGGCGAAAAAAATACCCTTCCCTGCCGCGCGCCCCCCTGACCCCCCTGACCTACCCAATTAGATTGATAAATTTTGTATTTAAGTTAGTTATTATCTATACCTGATGATGAGAGGGACTGCTCCTCTCGAAACTATAGTTGTAAATTAATAACTCATATTGTGTGTGTATTACAAAGTATATTAAAACATATTTGAAATTATAATGTTGCACCACGAAGTATCTGCCAAATCTTTCAATGATATGTATCCAGTATGATTGCTTCTTAAACTATTGCACATTCTCTAATCATTAAAAAAAATTACTTGAATCACATACATTAAATCGGTTTCGTGGTGAAAACATAATGACTGAAATTAATAATTTTAGAGGCGTAAATAATCACCCGTTTTATTTACAACCCTTCCAGAAAAACCGGCATTGCTAGCGTTAGGGTACATAAATCGCAGGAATACCAACCACACCCCATTCTGAACCTCTCTTCCTACCATATTTTACCTCACCGATAGATCCTAGTTTTCACCCGACGGCCGAATGATATTAATAGCCCGTCTAATTAAAACCATGCAGAGCCTGTCCGAGAGGAATGGGCAAAAGCTATCTTATGCCCAGTTCTGAAGATAAACCACACTTCCACGGAAATTTTTCACATAAAAAAAAATGCGGTCTCCACATGATTGTGAATCGAGAAGCTCGGAGTGTACTTACTACACGCACGTCAATTTTTATTTATTAAGACATAGACATCGAGTACAAAAAATATACCTACATTTACATTTCACTTCTCTATTATTTCAGTAAATTACATAACTGTCTTATCTACTAAAGAAGACAGGCTCGTCCGTTTTCGTCAGAGTAATTTTATATTAACACAATTTTATATTACAACAATATATATATAATATAAAGACAAAAAAAAATATTTATATTTTATATTTATTATTTTTAGTTATAATTAACTAATTATATTATTGCATAATTAACAAGTTAGTACAATACCCCAAAGTCATTTTGCAGTTATTGAAGAGACAAAATATCTTCGTTTACTAATGTTTTAAACCATAATAAATAAAATAATTGATAATCAAATGTAATAAAGAAGAGATGTTTAGTTCATGTGAACACTCTCTGTTGAATTTCTTTTCTACTAACACATAATAAGCATTTTTTGAGACATTGATTATGTTTGTTTATCCGTAGATAAAATTTTCACATTATTTGGCAAAAAGCACATTTGTGAGATTCGACCGAAACTCGGATCTTCTTTAGAACTATGCGTATCGTGAATCTATTTATTCTTCCAGGGTGCTATAACCCCTTAACCAGAGACTGACAACAATACCCATGAATATATTTATAAATACATTGCGTAAAGAATATTGTAGAATATCAATATATTTATTAATACACCGCGTAAACAATATTATACATTATCAATATGATATTAATAAATACATTGCGTAAACAATATTGTACAATATCAATATTATATTTATACAGACAATGCGTGTACCAACTACATGTTATGCATGCAGACTAAAATATAATTGATGATTTAAAGAAATATTTGATGACAATATTTTATACCATCATGCACAAAATTTACAGGCATGTCATGTCTGTTTTTGTGCTAAACTAAACAAAATGAAATAAAAGACCATAAATTTCTAAGACCATATTGTTCATATTTACTGACTATAATCTAAATGCTTGGTTGAATCCTGCGTTGGTCCAGATTAAATACCCCTTTCTCCAATGCAACGGGTGCAATCTATAAATGGGAAATACAAAAAAACGCTTTTTAAAATCGCATAACACCGCGCGGGTCGCAGTTCACTGAGTTCGATCACCGCTGACCGTCAGTCAGATAAACTCGCCTCGGATTTCAGTTAAATTATTTTTCCGAGCGGACAGGGAAGCTGAATAGACCCTCTGCATTACCAGATGAACTGTTGGCTGATAAATTTATAATATTAATGTAATTGGAATCAGGAGGCCGACCGGGCAGAGTGAAAAGAGGGTAATTCCATTAACGTTTTCGAATACCTTGAATGTATGCAATTGTGCCGGATTGAAAGGCCTGCATGTGTTGAAAACGATGCTGAATGAAGCAATACAAAGCTCTGATGATACTAGGATTTTCATATTTAAAAAAGTAACCCATAAAAACCAAGTTTTTACTATACTCCCTTTCTTTGTAAAATATAACAATAATAAAAGACGAATTAAAACAAATAATATAACACTAAACTTACAGAAATTTAATATATTTCTAAAATGTCAGATATTTTGAGATGTTAGGATTTTGATAGATTCAATTATCATTAATATCGTACCTTATGAATTTCCAGCGTCAAATGATTTAGTCAGAATCAGATTTGAGTAATGTAGAATTCTTCAAAACTAAGCAGAAATCTAAAAGAAATAAATTATTATTTGATTTTTTCCCCAAAAACCCAATTTTGCTGTTATCTGTGAACCAATTGTTTTGTAAATTTTCGAAATTCGTAGTGATGTACCTATTGTACCGACGGAGTAATTCAAATTTAGAAAATATTCCGCGACGTAATCGGGCCGCAGCGCCGTTGCTAATCAAACTTTTCTAATGATTCCAATTTGAAAAAACCAATAAAATTTCTAAAAATCCGAAATTATACTATAATTATTAATTTTTAACGAAAATTTGATAGATCTTCTTGATCGTCGCCACGAGTCTGCTTGCCAAGTTTCAGCTCGATTGGATCACGGGAAAAGGGTCAAAAATCGATCCAAAGTTTTTGTTGACGGCAAACAAGCAGACGCCACGAGTTAATATAAAGGGAGTAATGAATATAAATTAGTGGAATGAACTTTCTATTCTAGGTATCGAATCAGAAATCGATTTTACTAAATTTTATTTGAAATAATTAAAGACATTGTTCCATTCAAGCGCGTGCGCACGAACAAGTTCCCGATCTGGTTCATCAAATTATCGACGTCATCAAATTATGTAAAAATAAAGATAAATCTTGGTGAAAATGGAAAAAATATGGATGTTACACCGACTATAGAACTTTTAGTATGTTTCGCGCAAGGTTTAATACTGCCTCAAAACTCTGTTTTCGGAACTATATTAAAAATCGAAAATGACATTCCATCCAACATTTAAAACTTCTGGTCCTACGTATCTACTTTCAAAAAATCTTCGGATTATCCCTCGACTATGTATCTCGAATAGTCAGTTCTTGAGCCTTCACATCCTTCCGCCAGTGATCAAACAACCGCTCCTTAAATTTAAGCATCTGATATCCTTATCGGCAATATTTATTCAGTAAATAATATTGTCGCAATAATTAAAGGCTTGGATACAAAAAAAAGGCCCCGGACCCGACAATTTGGTTCCATACTTCCTTACGATGACGGTAGAGTCTATTTATTCATCATTTAAATTACTATTCAACATGTGCATAGAGCAAGGCACCTTTCCAAAATTATGGAAGCAAGCGTTCATCACTCCAATTCACAAGAATGGATCACAAGAATGGATCAAAACAGGATATTGAGAACTACAGACCGATATCTATATAATCCGTTATCGCCAAGGTCTTCGAGAAACTTATCCATAACGTACAACATAATAGAGCAACAGCATGGATTCGTCCGTAATAAATCAACGATCTCTAACTTATTACTCTGTTCAAACTTTCTCTTTAACGCTATGGATGACAAAACTCAGGTCGATGCAATCAATACGGTCTTTAAAAAGGCTTCCGACAAAGTAGATCACGATATCCTCCTCAAAAAGATCGCTTTAAATGGTATTAAATAAAGGTAACCTGTATCGCTGGTTTGCCTCTTATATATCCAATAGACAGCATGTGTCACCATCAATGGTTATCGTTTAAAGTGGATCCAAATAACTTCTGGTGTTCCGCAAGGATCAATCTTTGGACCATTTCTTTTAACATTATTCATCAATGATGTTTCAACTATTTGATTAATAATTAATTATTGATTCAATGCTGCGATGCAAGATATAAATAAAGTTAGACTTACCTTAATCATCATCATCACTCTTGGCACTACAACCCTTGATGGGTCTTGGCCTCCTCAATAATTTTCCTCCACTCATCTCGGTCTAGTGCCAGCTCTAGACTTACCTTAATATGTTATATTAACAGACTTACCTTAATATGTTATATTTTAATTTACTTATATTATTATTATGTATTATTTCAAAATTATTTTAACGTGATATACGCTAGGATATAAGTTAATAAATTCATTTCTGTCTATTTACACTCTCATACATATGTACCTACATATCATTTTCTTGTATCTAAAAGATTTCCAAATAAATAAAAAAATAAAAGAAAATTATCAACACAGCATAAATGACCCTGAGAGACAGTCCTACTATGTAAATATTTTACGAAAATTATGGGAATAACATTTCAACAAAATAAACTTTTCATGGTTGAGAAATTAGAAATACTAGAAAACAAACATGTGTACGACACATCAAATCATAGATTAACTCATCGACGCCGTGTACAGGTGCGTGCATTAAGTAAAATTTACAAATAAAATATTTATGACAGAATAATAAAATGTATTTAAAACTGATAAGTAGTAATAATTGTAGTAGGAATATTAAGAGACATATTTTATTTCTACTTGCTTCGTAGAAATTCTAGTCAAGTACAACTTATTTAAATTACTGATTGCACGCCGCTTATTGTATATACGATAAACACAACAATATTTTTAAGTTGTGCGTCATTTGAATGAACTGGTAAGGAAAGATGTGCTTCAATGAATCGAAAATAAATTTCGGGTGTTCGTTGAAAAGATGGCTTTGTGGAAGAATTTCATTCTTATCCCGCGAAAGATGCTTTTTTATAAACTCTTTCACAAACACAAAGAGCTCGTCGCGAATGTCCTCGTCCCGAATGGCGAAAATTGGTAACATCCAGAAATCTTTTCACGTAAAGAGCCGAAGCCGCCGCTTAAATAAACACTCGACGTTTCATTTTGAATACAAAAAATAAAAGACCGTCAAAGTCAAAAAGTTGGCCCCGTCCAATTTGGGCGAAAGCATTCCATTCCGAAATATTTAAATAATGTAGCGCGCCGCTTCTAATTCTTGATTATTGAAAAATTAAACGATGTAGAGGGGTGGGTTCGGCAAAGCTGAGCCGAAAAACAATCAAGTGAATACCGACCCCTTCAGGAGCCTGCGGGCTGGGGGCGGGGAGGCAGCTCGCGGGTACCGACCGACGCCGCGTCAACTGTAGAGTGACGGCGTTAAAATACACCGAATGATTTTCACATTCAAATTTATTCCCGGAGGTAATTTTATTATGCGGCGCAACCTCCCGGTCGAATTGTCTCGCTGGAAAAGCGATCGGAGGACAGATAAATTCGAAGAAAATAAATCGCATCTGCGGTTTGAGTTACCAATTCAAATGAGACATTATCATTAGGAGATTGCGACGGCTCTAAATTGGCCGCGTCGTGTCAGAGTGCCGCGCGATGACCCGACACACAGCAGGTTGATAGATGTATGTAACGAAACGCGAGATATACTTTTCGCAATTAATGCTCCCCATTTTCACGGCGACTTCGAAGAACGGAAGCCACAGGGAATTTCCGAAATGTACATGTACTTTAGAGAATTCCTACCACAAAAGGCAATCGAGTATTCCAGAAAAAGACGACATAGAGAAAGGCGTACACAAAAACATATACACCGAATTATGAGCAAGGTGAATAAAGACACCTGTCGATAATTTCCGGATGGTATCCAGGACATAGATGAATAGCGAGCATTGCATCAAGAACAATGTTCTTAAATATGAAAGAATAAAAACCATATTTAGGATGACATAACATAACCATATTGAACCGTCTGGATGTCTGTCGAAGTTTCTCTTTAGTCATATCACAGCGTCATAAGGAAAGTGCCCTATCGCCGATGGGGTCAAAGAAGTATTGATAATTTCTTACGCGGTCGCAGATTGTATGCACTGCTTGGAAGTGTTGCTTTCTTCCACACCAGGGGTTAACCCCTAGCGTAAAAACACAGCGATAGGACACTCTTCTGACGATGCTGTTATAATATACAGTTTGTATAAAACTTTCATTTTTTATTTCAATTTTTATTTAATTAGGCAAATTAATTAATATACCTATGATGAATTAATGAATAAAACCAGTAAGCTATTGTACAATAAACAACAGAAAATAAAAATAAAGTTCTTAGCGCAGCCATGTCATTGCTGCCCTAAACGTACCACGAATATAATATATTTGTCAAACATGGTGAGTATGCAATTGTTTCATGTATAAATAATTCAACAAGACGAAAAAATTGAAGGCTTATTTTGTTTCGACTATGCTATTAATGCATTGAAATTAACGGAATTTAAACCAATATCTATAGTAGAGTGTACGTTTTATAAGAATATCCTCTGAATATACTGAACGACTGTGATTTGTCGTACCAAATCCAACGTGTTGTGTGATTGTTGATTGCCGATTCCAGACCAAAGACACGTAGTCTCGCGTCCCAGCCAATCGCAGCACAGCAGCAGTTGCTTAATGCGTATTATACTTCAACTTATCAATATATTCAAAGCGCAACCTTACACGTCGGCAATTCTTACAAGGCCACGTATATACCCCTTGTAATTCTTTTTGTCAATCCTGCGCTATAAACACATTGTCAATTTCAGTGCTTCGTTTGTACTTCATGCACTTTTACAAAATTATTTTTATTGAGCCATGTAATCTTATAATGTAGATAAATTAGTAAAAGGATTTAAAAAACACTCACCAACTTGTTCGGCCCCGATGTTCGCCATGAAGATCATCTTTATAACTTCTAGTTCCTCGTCGGACGGTAATGACTCGTTGCCGAAAATGTCATTTTCGGGCCAAACCTCCCTGGAACAGAAAACACTAATGAGTCAAAGCCCGTCAAGTGAAAATCTAATTACCAACGTATCAGCGTTACTCTTTACCGACAAAGCGCATGTTGGCTTGGCCGTCCTTAAACGAAACAACTTTCAGCGAAATTTTTCGATATCCTGAAACATTCAACCAAATAGAAATTATCTATATATTTTTTTTGCCAACATACGACAAAGTTTTATATAATTATGTATGTAAAGTATAAAAGCCTCTATTTACAGAAAGCGTTATTTTTATCGGTACAAAGATTTGAGGATACTTCTAGACAATAGGTGGAATTTCGGGAAAATAAGCAGTAGTATTCAAAACCATTGATGGATGTGGAACCGCTCCATGAAATCTTCAGTGGAAAATTCCAAATAAAGGTAGCGTTAGAAGTATCCATTTACCCATTCAAAGTTTCTCTGGGCTCGTTAAAAAAATATTCAGCGTCCATTGACCTACTAGCAAGTAACAAGTATTTTTGTTGTTGTGATATGGAAGCAAATTTTTATATTTAAAAGGCGAGTATTTTGAAATGAAAACCGTAAATATTTTATCATATTATGGATTTTATGCAATAAAAATATAAATCCTGTCATTTTTAAAAGTGTATCGTTGTACCGGTAACTGTAAAAAGTCGTATGAATAACAAAGTAACTAATAAAAACTAAACTAAAAATGCAGTGGTCAGTGATCGCCCAATCATCTGGTGGTCGGTGGTTCGGACACCAGCATGTTAGTCCTATTTTCATAGCACAAGCTTTTAGATTACTGTGAAAATAATAAGAATATTGATACTACATGTATTTCGTGTTCGCATCTCAATTTAATTTTTTTTTTTAAAGTTTGTCTCATATTCGAATATTTTATTTTAATAATGAAATGTTAAATGTTATATATGAAATGTAATAGTATGTAACTCTGTACTCACTGTGCATGTTAACTAAATAAATATAAAAAATGCAGCTAATGGGATAATATGTAAGAATGATATTATAAAATTGATAAAGGTATTAGGTAACGAAGAGATAAAAAAGGAAATAATGAAGAAAAATAAAATGATAAAATGTTTGAATTAATATTCTTAGAATTAAATTAAGGTAAGAATTATGTTAAAGTTTTAAACCATGTTGTTGTATATCGTGCCCGCCTCGACACAGGATTGTTCTAATGAGGTGGTACTGTAATCATTAATAAATATTGTTATCATTTATAAATAAATAACAAAAATCGTAAGAATATGTTAAAATAGGTCAAAACGAGAATGCTAGAAGATTATTGCGTTCTATCAGCTCTGCCTACCATCTGCGGCGAAACATGTGGCGATAAAACAGCCGATTTCTCAGATATGTTTACTTTCCTACGTGCTATAGCAATGTATCACAACTCTTTCGAGGCTATTCCAGTCCTATGAATAAATGTGATAACAGTTTAAATAATGTAAATGTACAGAGGAAAGTACGCTTTACATTACTGAATCATTAACTGCAAGCTGCAGTTTTTCATCATGTCTAACACCTTCTTCCATTTCGAAATTCTTTAAGCCTAGAAAAAATATGTAAATCGCCTGGAACAAAGTCCGCACTATACGTCGTATGATCTAAAACTTCCAACCCGAATCTGCCCAAGGCCTTTCTCAGCAGTATGATGACAACTGGTTAAATGGACTAGCAATAGACGACTACAACAGAGGGAATTTTAAAGCTTATGAACCGATACGATAAATGCTTAAAAGTAAAAGAAAAAAAAAACTGTACGACAAAACAAACATTTTTTTAAGTATTTATAAAGCCAAAAAGCCATTTCTTTCTAGATTACCTCGCAAAATCTTAAAAATGTAAATTCACTACCTACAGATCTCTCATGAAAAAATCATACACACGTATAGACGAGTACACTTTGAAGATGACTTTTGTGTGAACTGTCATTAAGTACTTTTTCAAAAAACACTTAATGATCAGTCTGAGGATTCATTATTCTCTCATTTTTCTTCTAAAAGCGGCCACAGGGTTGTTGAAAAGGTATATTTTTTCAAAGCGGTGACTAATGTGCTTAAAAAAAGTAATAATTTTTTTTTTTTATTAAAACGTAATGAACGCGACAATTCTAAAGTTGAATAGATGGTTTATAAATATGTAATATCACATTATTAACGGTGAGGACACGGATTATGAAAATTGAATATTGTGATGTCAGAATTTAAATACATAAAATTTTGACGTGTTCGTTTGGACACTCGGGAAGATACTCGCCCAAGATCAAATGGCCGGTTGTTGGAATCTCGTCCCGAGAGACCACAAAAGTAATCCGATTTTCATAGCACAAGCGCTTAATTTCAAAAGAAAAATATTTTATTTTCACTTATTTATTAGATTATTCTATTGTAAAAAGTTGCCTACATAACAATCATGTGTATAAAACTAATGAAAACTACTATATGGATGTACGGAAGTGCCATTTATCTTCTCATCCCCACTAGAGAAAGTACAAAGAAACAAATAATATGTACACACACACACACATATATATATATATATAAAGGGTTATTTGTAAGACATTAATAATCTCGCAGGACTATATTCCTGCCTTAATTATTAGTCGAAAACGTTCAAGCTATTATGACCTAATATCAATAGTTATAGAGATATGCGACATCAAAGTTTGCATTTTTTTCAATATTTCTGACTTATTTTTTGTAAAAAGTTGGACTATCATTACAGTAACTCATATTGATTACGAAAAATTCATTTTTTTCAATACAAGTTAAATGAAATGATAAAAACCCTGAAAAATATCCAATTGGAATGTTTTCCAATTGGAATTTGAAGGTTTTTATTTGACTTGTATTAAAGGAAATAAATTTTCCATATTATATATAAGTGACTGTAATGATAGTCCAACGTTTTACAAAAAATAAGTCAGAAATATTGAAAACAAAATGCAAACTTTGATGTTGCATATCTCCTTAACTATTGATATTAGGTCATAATAGCTTAAATATTTTCGACTCATAATCAAGGCAGGAATATAGTCCTCCGAGGTTATTAATGTTTTACAAATAACATATATATATATATTAGGTCCTTACATATGAAATTGGCGTTTTGCCATACTGGCAAATTTGATCTCAAATATCTTCTCTTTGGTTAGGAATTCCAAATCTAAATTTATACAGCTATTTACTCATGTATTTGTGTTTTGAAAATTATAATTCATTTGTTTTTTCCTTAATTGAATTTTTCTTTGCGTCACTCAGTTTACAAAATGAAAAACTTGAAATATCGCGTTATTTACGAGTACGAGTTCCACCGTGGCACCAGTGCTGCAGAAACGGCTCGAAGGATTAATGATGTGTATGGCGACGGTGCCGCAAAAGAAAACACAGTGCGTTTTTGGTTCCAACGTTTTCGTTCTGGAAATTTCGACCTGCAGAACAAGCCCCGTGGACGGCCGGAGACCAAAGTTGATAATGAAGAATTGAAGGCTATTGTGGAAGCGGATCCATCGCAAACCACATCCGAGTTAGCTGCAGGCTGCGGTGTTAGTGATAAAACTGTTTTAATCCACTTGAAGCAAATTGGTAAGGTGAAAAAGCTTGAAAGGTGGGTACCTCACGAATTGAGTGAAGCAAATCAACAAACGCGCGTTGACTGCTGCGTTGCATTACTCAACCGGCACAATAATGAAGGGATTTTAAATCGAATCATTACCTGTGATGAAAAGTGGATCCTGTACGATAATCGGAAGCGCTCATCGCAATGGCTGAACCCTGCCGAACCAGCCAAACCATGCCCCAAGCGAAAATTGACTCCAAAAAAGTTACTTGTGAGCGTTTGGTGGACTAGTGCTGGTGTCGTTCACTACAGCTTTCTTAAATCTGGCCAGACGATTACGGCAGATGTCTATTGTCAGCAACTGCAAACCATGATGGAAAAGCTAGCTGCTAAACAACCGAGGCTGGTTAATCGCTCTAGGCCACTGCTGCTTCATGATAACGCTAGACCACACACTGCACAACAGACGGCTACCAAATTAGAGGAGCTTCAATTGGAATGTCTAAGACATCCACCGTACTCTCCGGACCTTTCCCCAACAGATTACCATTTTTTTCGAAATTTGGATAACTTCTTGCAAAGGAAAAAATTCAACTCCGATGGGGCAGTCCAAACCGCCTTCAAAGATTTTATTGATTCCCGTCCGAATGGTTTGTTTTAGTAAAGGGATCGATGAACTACCTATGAGATGGCAAAAGTGCACAGATAGCAATTGTACATACTTTGATTAAATAAATATATTATAATAAAAAAAAATCGGCTTTATGTTCCTCCCATACTAAACTCCAATTTCATATGAAAGGACCTAATATATGTTAGTATTAATTTCTTTGGGGGTAACCCGCGTAAACCCGCGTCTGGTCCTCAGAAGGACCATTCGTCAACCGACGTTTCGCCTGAATCACAACAGGCATCTTCGGGTTGTCTTGTTAATAAATTTCCGTTACGAGGGGCAGTGCGAGCACGTACGTTCGTATCGGAAACTTATTATGGACACCCGTGAAAACCTTCATTATAACATATATATACTATATATATATATATATATATAATATTATATATATATATATATCTATAATATATATATATATATATATATATATATATATATATCTATCCCACCAACCACTGAACAATTCGTTTTACAACATGCCTGATAACATTATCTGTACGTACTTTACGTAATTAGGTTTTTTAAAAAAACAATCTTCAAAATAATATAATTACATTTATTTTATAACAGAGAAAATTTACATAAAGAAGATAAAAAGTACTTATTAAATTGAGATACGGAGCTTTTCAAGGCGGCACAGAGATTGCTCATGCGAGTTAGGAATATGTATAATAAAACACAATCTAAGATCTACAAAATAAAAATACTTCTATTAGCGAACAAACATCCTCGAAACAAAGAAATCCTGATAAAAGACAATGATTTATGTTTCAGAAGGCCTTCCTTTTGTGCTTACTTAAACAAAAAACAAGAGTTTCCAATATAAATATTCAACACGCATGGAGACGACTTGCTTTACTCTCCCGGTTGTTAAAATCTGAATGTCTTTTCGTAATAAATATAAGACGAATGTAAAATATGTCTGCTACAATGCGGAATGCAAAGAGTGGGAATTTTGAAAATACAATATCGAACTTCATAAAATGTACGGAACGATATCGGCAGTTTCGGAATTCAGAAAATATATTTTTATAGAATATGGTATCACAAAATATATGAATCAGCAAGACGATGTAAGATCAACAAATCTAGTCTACATAATAAATATTTATCCATAGCACATCTCACAACGCAGGATAAATTATCTTAATTTTCCAGCAAGATAATGACCCGAAACGTACATCTCGAGTTGTAATGAATGATTTGGAGGAACAACAAAACAAATAAATAGACTGGCCACCACAGAATCGAATTTAAACTGAACGAAAAAAATCAACATGTATGGGATTACATGAACCACAGAGCATTTAATTAAAGAGTTGAAGTAAACCCCTTCATTTGGCGAGAGGACTAAGGCACAAGTACGTCTCCCAGCGCATACATTTAAGACACATTTATAATGAAGTATTTATTCTTGCAAAATTATTGTTTTTTTAAAAAAGTAACCCAAAAAAACAAGTTTTTATAATATTCCCTTTCTCATTTTCTGGTTTCGTATCTACCATATGCGTCGGAATCTCCGTACAACTTACTGAGTTGTATGAAAAAACCATTAAAAATTTGAAAAATCCTAAATTATACTATAAGTATTATTTTTTTAACTAAAATTTGATAGATCTTCTTGATCGTCGCCACGAGTCAACTTGCAAAGCTTAAAAGGGTTAAAAGTCGATCCAAAGTTTTTCGGCAGACAAACCGACAAGCAGATGTTACGAGTTAAAAGAAAGGGAGAATTTTTTTTTTTTAATTCTTAAAATTTCGTTACACAGTCCGTTCGTTTCAAATAAAAACGTCATTTTGTAACAAAGCGCGACTTATTTACTAAGAAATAATTTTTTTAAGAGTATTTAGTTTGAGTTTTTCATAATTGTTTCTTAATTTACATTACTACAATCGTGGTAATTTTTTTCATCAAGCCGAAGGTATGGAACCAAAAGTGGAACCAAAACGCGAACTAGGAAATATCCGTTAGTTCATGTCTAGGTGGTCTGTGACTTCACAAAGCTTGGAAAATAAGGATGCCAGAAAGTGTTGATGAATTATTTAATACCTTTAAAGAAAAATTGAACGAAATTTTACATGAAATGTGGTACATAGAAAAAAGTAAAAGAGAAGATATGAGAAAATTGCTGAATTTCGGTTGCATTGCCAAAAGATCACCTTAATACACGTGGCGTAGAACAGAAACGCCGAAAAGTCATTTCACAGGCCAACGAAGGAAGACACACGTACAAGAGATGAATGTTTTATATTGGAAAAACCGGTCGGAATTCCATGCAAGAGTTAAAGAGCATTTGAGATATCTGAATAATCATGGTTTTTCTGAATTTGCAAATCATTTATTAGAAAATGATCACGGTTTTGATAAAAATTTAGGATTTTCTATTTCACACATAAATAATTTTGGTCTAAAATTGAATAATTAGAATCATTAGACATTAGTTAAGCATGTAATGGTAAACAAAATATTATTAATAATCAATTAAATTTAACTACTAGCCCAAATATATATATATATATATATATATACATCACGCTACCTATTGTGCGTCCTTTTATTTTGCATTATTGTGACGTCCACCAGTTCCACTAAAATTTCACTTATTTTTACATCGAATATTAGTCACTAAGGCAATACTATAAGTCCTTTACAACTTATTTTTCTGAAATTTTTACATTTTATTGATATACAAATATTCGTATATTAACAAGCGTAGTGTAATCAATTTGGACTCCAATCCACATTATCAATTATCGGGCGTCCCATGATATACATAATTTTATTTACATTTTCCTAACTATCGCAACTCCTCGTAAACAGTGCGACGCGCGACGTTGCCGCTTTTACCAATTACACTTTTTGTGCGGGATGCCGAAGGAAGATTTATTATTTTATGCTCTCTGGGGATGCCGCTACCGGGTCACTAGTACGTGTAGCGGGCGAAATACTTGCACGTATCATTTAGTGCATTTGATAATAATATTATTTCAGAAATCGTGATATTTTTTTCTGAGCTCATTTTTTCTGTTACGTCTTTAAAATATGAGAGCAATTCACAAGCAGAAGTGAGCGTGTCTATGTCTTCATTTATCAAATTAGGCGTTTCAGGATAATATATCGCTAATGTAGACATTAAACTCTATGAGATCTCTGGTTGCATCGAATTCACTAGAATTTCTCTACTTTGGGTCGTGGTACTGCTGTCGAGGAAATAACGGAACACAATTTTTGTTATGCTGAAACTAAAGTTAGTTTATTCAATAAAAATTCAAAGTAAAGGTTAAGAATTGAAATGGCTGTAAATTGTACAAAATATAGAAATTAAAGTTATTTTATTCAATAAAAATTCAAAGAAAAGGTTAAGCCCAGTATATTCTTTGTCAAGTGAACTTCTTTTACTTTGAAGGTATATTTTATTTATTTCAATTTTGAACATTTTACCTGTGACGAAACTTATCGTCACATATGTCACGCATGTTCTATTTTTTCTACTACTATTTTTTCACTTTGATATAAATTTACACATTTACACAAAAACTATTATTCTAATATTTAGATAAAGTATGGTACTACTGCAAATTTCCAAAATACAAATATTGAAATCGGCAGATTTCCTCGTTATTTTTTACACACATTTAACTTCAGCAAAATGTACCTTCCTTTCAATCTCTAATAAAATACTGCATTCTCCTCTTACGTATCAATTATCAAACAGACAACCTCACATATGAGCTGTGCCTAATTATTTACTAGGTACATAAAGGACAGGAAGACAAAAGAGTACAGTGGACATAATATATCGGGATTATGATAACTTCATTGTTGATGTTGATAATGATTACTTACTTACTTACCATCACGCTGTTTCCCCTGGGGGTAGGCAGAGAGGATAGAGCGCCACACTCTTCTGTCCTGACATACAAATCTCGCCTCAGCCACATTCATACATCTTCGCATGCAAGCTCGCCGGTTGTTGAGCCTTCTAACGGGACCATCTTCCAGTATCTGGTTGATCTGGTCATGCCACGTTTTCCGCGGTCGCCCCCTCTTTTATACGTATTGCTTATTATGTTGATTATTTCTTAAAAAACTTTAATTACCCTTTGAAATATAGTGATATTAAAATTATTTTCCTTTTTATTTATCTTTAACAACAAGTAAGTATAGCAAAAAGCAAGTAGGTACCATTTTATAACTTTTGAAATTAAAATAATTATTAAAATTTAATTGATTGTATGCGAGATTGATATTATTGATTTCGCGAGATTGCATTTCCTAGTGTATACTTACCCATCTACAAAGCCAGGAATGTAGTGAAGATTCGTGTTTTGAAATAGTTGCTAAATTATATTTACAACACACTTATTTCACAAACACTGCGTGTACGCCGAAAAAAAAGTCCCGGGGAAAAAGGAACAGAGTATCGTACACTATTGTAAGAATGAGTATGTTATTTTAGGCACCGTGACTTCAAATTACCTGATTTTTACGTGATTATGTGATTTGTTGTATACTTCAATGGAATATTTGCTACATAAATATGAAAGCCGGCTAGTATGGGAATAACGTGTCTATATACTATACATATATAATACGTCAATAATTGATACGATGTACGCATTTCACGTATTTTAGAATTAAAGGTAGAATTTATAGGGAAAAGTTATTTTTGGATCCTCAAAATCGGCAATAAATACAAAGCACGAAATATCGTTGTTCTAATTAACGGACTTTTACTATACATGTATCAAAGGTAACATGGCAATTAGCCCTTCATAATAAAAATCATTCACCTGTTAAGTACTCAATTACACCTTAATTCATATCGACTATAGATATAAGTAGATACCGATCGACTAAAACATTTAATAAAATAATGCTGCAATCTTATCTTCAAGTCCTGGGATTAATTTTATTTTATTTCAATTTTAAACTTCTGATTATTTTTTTTAGATATTTAGCTTAAAAAAAGTAACCCATAAAAACCATGTTTTTATTTTACTCCCTTTCTTTGTAAATTAAGTTTACCATCATGTAATTAAATAATTGATTGACTGAAAATGAAACATGTCTAGCCAAATATCTATGTCAAAATTCTCTATCTCTGTTAACCAATTGTCATAAATTTTTGAAATTCATAGTGAAGTACCTATTATACTATAGTAATTATATATAGTAATTAATATAATTATACATAGTAATTAATATAATGAATAATAAATATAATTATATATAGTAATGCAAATTTAGAAAATATTCCGCGACGTTATCGGGCCGCCGCCGATGGTAGTAATCAAACATTTATGTAATGATTCCAATGTTAAAAAACTATTAAAATATCTAAAAATCCAAAATTATACTATAATCATTAAATTTTTTTAACGAAAATTTGATAGATCTTCTTGAACGTCCCCACGAGTCTTCGTGCAAAATTTCAGCTCGTTTGGATCACGAGAAAAGGGTTAAAAATCGATCCAAAATTTTTGCGTCAAATAATCATACGCCACGAATTAAATGGAGTACAAAAGCGGACTCCACTTCTTCATTCAAGTGAATGCGTACGAGTTCTCATAAATCGTGAATATAAAAATTAAATGAAGTCAAAGCATCCAGCAAGTGGCAACGTCGCATTTCAAACTTTCGCTCGACGCGCAGTTGGACGTCACACACGGCTAGCAATGAATGTTCGGAATAATGCCGACAGCGCTGCTATTTTTTGTAACGAAAATTCGCAGAACTACAGATATACTGAGAATAGCCAAACTGGGAGCGAATTGACGTCCAATTTTTTTTTTTTTTTTACATTTATGGCATCAGAAAGACAATCCGCGCCCATTGCGAACACTCTCCCATCTGACGTCCGATATACGGACGTCGTAAGCAGGTGGACGCCACATTATATGCAATTTCGTCCATGATGGACGCCCAATAGGTTACAGGATATATATATATATATATATTTATATATATATATATATTATATATATATAATATATATAACTCCCTGACGAAAGGTATTTCCGAAATGGTGGATTAATCACATAATATTATATATATATAATTAGGTCCTTACATATGAAATTAGCGTTTAGTATGGGAGGAACATAAAGCCGATTTTTTTTTATTATAATATATTTATTTAATCAAAGTATGTACCATTGCTATCTATGCACTTTTGCCATCTCATAGGTAGTTCATCGATCCCTTTACTAAAAAAACCATTCGGACGGGAATCAATAAAATCTTTGAAGGCGGTTTGGACTGCCCCATCGGAGTTGAATTTTTTCCTTTGCAAGAAGTTATCCAAATTTCGAAAAAAATGGTAATCTGTTGGGGCAAGGTCCGGAGAAGTACGGTGGATGTCTTAGACATTCCAATTGAAGCTCCTCTAATTTGGTAGCCGTCTGTTGTGCAGTGTGTGGTCTAGCGTTATCATGAAGCAGCAGTGGCCTAGAGCGATTAACCAGCCTCGGTTGTTTAGCAGCTAGCTTTTCCATCATGGTTTGCAGTTGCTGACAATAGACATCTGCCGTAATCGTCTGGCCAGATTTAAGAAACTGTAGTGAACGACACCAGCACTAGTCCACCAAACGCTCACAAGTAACTTTTTTGGAGTCAATTTTCGCTTGGGGCATGGTTTGGCTGGTTCGGCAGGGTTCAGCCATTGCGATGAGCGCTTCCGATTATCGTACAGGATCCACTTTTCATCACAGGTAATGATTCGATTTAAAATCCCTTCATTATTGTGCCGGTTGAGTAATGCAACGCAGCAGTCAACGCGCGTTTGTTGATTTGCTTCACTCAATTCGTGAGGTACCCACCTTTCAAGCTTTTTCACCTTACCAATTTGCTTCAAGTGGATTAAAACAGTTTTATCACTAACACCGCAGCCTGCAGCTAACTCGGATGTGGTTTGCGATGGATCCGCTTCCACAATAGCCTTCAATTCTTCATTATCAACTTTGGTCTCCGGCCGTCCACGGGGCTTGTTCTGCAGGTCGAAATTTCCAGAACGAAAACGTTGGAACCAAAAACGCACTGTATTTTCTTTTGCGGCACTGTCGCCATACACATCATTAATCCTTCGAGCCGTTTCTGCAGCACTGGTGCCACGGTGGAACTCGTACTCGTAAATAACGCGATATTTCAAATTTTTCATTTTGTAAACTGAGTGACGCAAAGAAAAAAACAATTGAGGAAAAAACAAATGAATTATAATTTTTCAAAACACAAATACATGAAGTAAATAGCTGTATAAATTTGGATTTGGAATTCCTAACCAAAGAGAAGATATTTGAGATCAAATTTGCCAGTACGGCAAAACGCCAATTTCATATGTAAGGACCTAATATATATATATATATATATATATATATATTTATATATCACTTGTACAAATTTCTACTTGATAAGGTGCATGTTACGATGATCTTAATTATATAGCGGTAAAACATTCGCCTGATGAGCAACTGAGGCCTAATTATCGCTCTTTTTATAACACAAGTTTAACGCGACACTCGCTCTGTATGTTTTCTGCACAAACATCTCTATTTCTTTACGTAAAAAAATCAGTCAAATACAATTCCACAAATACTTTTTGCCAATTATCGATTTACAAATGATGTAAACGGTTCCAATTAGGCCTTCGGACTGATCCCCACGTTCAACCCTTAATTCATCCACACGGAAATTCAAACAATTCATCATACATTCATTTTAATTTGCATTAATTATACTGGCATGCTCAATGGTAACGGAATTCAACGGAAAGTAAATTATTTATGCCGAATTTAAAATAAATATTTAATTTTGTACTGCATGCGCATAGAAGTAAGTGTGCCGCGATTGTTTTGTACGGCGGTAAGGCACTCATGTAGTGATCTAGCGGTCAGAGATTCGAGACTCGTCCCGGAAAACCACCAAGTTACTGCTTATAATACTTATATAAGTAGATTAAAGCAAATAATAAAAAAGAAAAATTTAAATGTCAATCTACAACGTTATTATAAATATTAATATGACCTGCATACCACGCGCGCATCTATTTAAAAAACCACTATTTAAAAAATATAGATATAATGAATATGGATTGCAAATAACGGTAGAGGATAAGAAAAGAATGAGGTGTGGCGAGTGCACCTAAGGGCGAGATGTTTGATCAGGAGTAAAAGTAATAGTTAGGAAAAAAGCATAGATTTTTGTGTTCTCCACCAATCAAAACACCCGTTTTCGTAAAAATCTATGCTTTTTGCTTAACAATTACTCCAATTTCTGATCAAACAACTGGCCCTAAGTCTTTCATGCGGTCGACGGCTGCGACTTTTCTGAATCCCCACACTATCGCCTGCCTGTGTTTGTGAATTGTGTTGGTCACGTTGGTACTCTGCCCCAAATTTATGAGGTATCTTTGAAATGGTCACTGCTCAAACAAGTTTTTAAAATAAGATACAACGAAGAGCTATATAACATATTACACACTAAACGCTGAGATGGGCGGGGCATGTGCAGAGAAAGCCATCGTTCCATGAGGACTCTCAAGGGACATCCGGGTGGAAGAAGAATGTACAGCAGACCTAGGCTGAGATGAGAAGACGAGGTCAGAAGGGATGCGAACCAAATACCGCAGGTGAATGACTGACTGAATGAGTGAATGAATGAGACCAAGGCTCGATATGAGCTGTAGAGCCATTGAAGAAGAAGATAATTCACGCATACAATATTCCTCAACTACTCGCATGCCCCGGTCCAAAATACTGGACTTCAGTGGAGATCCCTTAAAGCAATTTCGTTCAAATATGTGGAATTACGATCGCGCGTAAAAAATCTTTTTTTATATATAAAACATTTAAAAAAACTGATCACGATAAAAATAAATATTTTTTTATGTTGTCTATTTATTTATATATGATAATTATTATGTTTTTACACATGCATTTAAAATAATGTAATTACGGTGAATTCTTGACTGCACATCGCGCGGCCGGCCGATTGTTCCTGGGTAACACTGGCTACGTTCGTTAAAATGCGAGGAAGGGAGCGGTTTAGCCGCAAAACAAGGCAATAACTAACGCAATCGGCGTTGAACGACGTCGCGAAGACACGCTGACGTTGCTAAAATCATCAATTTTCACCCTCCGACGTTTCGTGCGCAATATTTACAAATGCTTAGGAAACGACATCCTTTATCAGATCCAATGATAGCGTTGATATTTCACATTTAGGCATCTGATACACATGCTTATTTAGTGGCACGTGAGCATGCGTAGTATCGAACTTCTCTAGGCCTTGCTTATTAGTGGCATGTGTGTACGCACATTGCTAGAAATGAGCATGCCACCTATTGGCATGTTCAAAAATCAACCGCCGGTTGATTTATAAGCATGCCACTGTCATTCACCATAGAGAAGTGGTATCTTTGGAGCATGTGTGAGCAGACTCGCTTATTATGAGCATGCTTATGTCATTCGCGGGCTTCGCGGCTAGTATTATCAACGCGGTCTTCTCAGTCCGCGACAGATGAAACAAATATGGCGCTTTGGGGAGATGATAAAACATTACTTTTCGTGACTTATTATAGGAATCACGAATGTCTGTGGAACACTCGGTCACCGTTGTGTAAAAACAGTATAGTGAGAAATAATGTTTACGAAACTTTATTAATAGGCATGAATGATTCAAATCTTACAATAAGATTATATAAACTAAAATCAAAAATGTGCGGATGGAAACTCGGGAACTTTTTTAATTTATTGGTTCACTCGAATTTTCTATTTCAGTTTGCAAAGTTTCCATTTTAAACAAGAGCGTCTTTATTCTATGACAAGAGCATGCCACTAATAAGCATGTGTGTTTGATTGTTAGCTTTGGGCGTGCTTATTTATGAGCATGCCACTAATAAGCATGCTAGTAATGAGCAAGTGTGTACAGTTGTTAGGGCATGCTTATTAGTGGCACGCTCATTAGCATGCCACTAAAGAAGCATGTGTATCTGTACCTTTATTCGTGACTTCGAGAACCCGTACGAACTTCCGATCCCCGACTCGAAAAAAGATATCAAAAA
>JADDOH010007310.1:0-17191 GCA_016648135.1 Agrypnia vestita | reverse complement strand
TCATTACCTGTGATGAACAGTGGATCCTGTACGATAATCGGAAGCGCTCATCGCAATGGCTGAACCCTGCCGAACCAGCCAAACCATGCCTCAAGCGAAAATTGATTCCAAAAAAGTTACTTGTGAGCGTTTGGTGGACTAGTGCTGGTGTCGTTCACTACAGCTTTCTTTAATCTGGCCAGACGATTACGGCAGATGTCTATTGTCAGCAACTGCAAAACATGATGGAAAAGCTAGCTGCTAAACAACCGAGGCTGGTTAATCGCTCTAGGCCACTGCTGCTTCATGATAACGCTAGACCACACACTGCACAACAGACGGCTACCAAATTAGAGGAGCTTCAATTGGAATGTCTAAGACATCCACCGTACTCTCCGGACCTTGCCCCAACAGATTACCATTTTTTTCGAAATTTGGATAACTTCTTGCAAAGGAAAAAATTCAACTCCAATGGGGCAGTCCAAACCGCCTTCAAAGATTTTATTGATTCCCGTCTGAATGGTTTTTTTAGTAAAGGGATCGATGAACTACCTATGAGATGGCAAAAGTGCATAGATAGCAATGGTACACACTTTGATTAAATAAATATATTATAAAAAAAAAATCGGCTTTATGTTCCTCCCATACTAAACGTCAATTTCATATGTAAGGACCTAATATTTTGTTTACTATTATATGCTTTGCTAATTTCTAATGATTCTAAATTATTCAATTTCAGACCAAAATTATTTATGAGTAAAATAGAAAGTACTTATTTTTTATCAAAACCCTGATAATTTTTCATCAAAAAAAAAGTTACATTTTTCTCTAATTACTAGATTATTTCTTTCTTTTTTAATTTTCCATTATATCTCAGTCCCATCTCTATTCTCTGTCGGAAGAGAATTCGTTATTTAATCATAGCTAAAATATCTCCAAGCACAGATGAAAAACGATTTTCGGTACTGTTCAAGGTAATAATAAATTATTCAGCAACGAATAAACCGTGTTGCCTAGGTGAAATAGTCGTATTTTGTACTAAGTTCTATATAATACACTGGATCCTTTATTCGAGACACCGGGCTTGACAGTGAGTGGTGCGACCATAAAATATAACGATCACCCTGCCCGGCCAAATGATTATTACTTTTCTAAGGTTTACTACCAATCTCGGCTGTGTCCCAGATGTTCAGAAATTTAATTTTCATCCCTCCATAACACATTTTTACTCGCAAAACTTCAATAAAATAAAATTTTGTTTTTCGCCCTTGCAAGATTGTAAGCTTATGTGAATAATCTTATTTGTAATTTTTGCCTGGTAGGTACTGTGAGTGTTTTATTTTCAGACTTAACTATAAAATTGTTTTCTGAACTGCTTCAATATTGAGGAACATCATTTTCTTCAGAGTTTATACCTTTATTGAGTTTTATGAGCTAAATCGTTATTTTAACGATGATTGTGAAATTGGTTCGATTGTAACTGATTATTCTTATTATTTACATTTTTAATATTTAAATCATCAACTTTATGGTTAGACATTATAACAGAGTATTAGTTAAATTTGTATAAACCACTACCAGCTTTTAAGTCTACCGGTTTTAAGACGTACCCGTTCCTTTGTCAGGACCAACATTACACTACTATGTTCACATATTTGACATATCGCTCATAGTGTTGTGTAGTGTTGTGAACATAGTAGTGTGGTGTTGGTCCTGACGAAGAGACAGGCACGTCTCGAAACCGGTAGATCTAAAATATGGTAGTGGTTTATACAAATTTAACTAACACTGTGATTATTCTTAATTAGGTGAACAATCACTTGTACACTAGAAATTAAACTGCCCAACAATTTAATCTTGGTTATCAATAATGATTACAATCAAATACAAAACTACTTCAATATTGAAGTTACATCGTTTTCTTTGCACATGGTCTTTCTTTATTGAATTATATGTATTCCGTTATTTTAACTATGATTGTGACATTAGTTCAATTTTTACTGATTACTCCTTATTCTTGAACAATCGCTGGTACACTAGAAATTAAACCGTACAGCAGCTAAATCTCGGTTAACAATAATGACTACAATCAAACACAAAACTGATTCAATAATATATCATTGTTTTCTTTGCAGACAATCCTTATTTATTGATATTATGAGCTAAATCATTTTTTTAACTGTCATTGTGATATTAGTTCAATTGTAATCGATTGTTCTCAATTCGGCGATCAATCCCAGGTATACTAGAAAGTAAATTGCTCGACAGTTTAGTCTCGGTTACCAATAATGATTAAAATCGAATACAAAACGGCAATGTCTACGAGTTTCGTATAATAATCCTAACAGAATATTGTTCGAGGTGGCGATTATTGTAGCGCTTCCATAATCTGCATCAAAGATTCATTTCGCTCCAGAGACTTCGCGTTGCCGATCTTAAGCTGAGGCTGGAGCACTGCATCTAATGCAAGCTACGCTGTCATGTAGCTCTGAATCCCCAATCAAAGAATGGCATCAGATATAGAATAGTTACAGATATGAATTACAATAGCCTCAACGACTGTATTATTACATGAGCTTGAAGCTTTATATCTATACTCTAAAACTCTTCTATTGTAATCGTCAGCGACTTATGTTTCTACCATTATTTTCTTGAAAACGTTTTTATAAGACTTAAATACTTTTATTTAAGTTGTGTAATATCTCCTTGGCTATTTAACATGTTTTTAAATAATTGTGTGAAAGAACTGAAATGTACGAATATAGGAGCGATTTGATTTGCACTGTTTACTGAGTCTAGTAAGCAGGATTTATGATGTACGCACGGAAATTGACCGTATAACGAATGTTGACATATCAATAGTGATGGCATTCGAGAAGGAGGAAACTAAAATAACGTGTAAAATTCTAGTAGACTATGAATGTTTGGAACAAGTAGATGAGTTTATGTATTTGAAAAGTTGGTATGATAGAAGAGGGAAGAGTGAGAAAGATATCGAAAGAAAGGTAACTACAGTGAACAAGGTGAACGGTGCTTTGAATGCAATAATTTATAATGGGAACATTTTAACTGAGGCAAGACTTGCGGTGCACAGCGGCATTCTCGTGGAGTTTACAGAAGAAGAACGAAAGTAGACTGAATGAAAGATGGTCCTGTTGTTTTTGTCATCATTTGTCGAGCTTGCAAGTGAAGATGTATGAATGTTGATGAGGCGAGAGTTGTGTGTCAGGTCAGAAGAGTGTGGCGCTCTATCCACCGTGCCTACCCCCGCGGAGAAATGTCGCGGTGCTTAACTAGTTAGTAATAATTGTATAAGTAGTAAGTGGTATTTTTTTTTACGCTTCAATGGGCCACAAAGCACAATTACAGAGGTGAAGCATTAAAAAAAACACCCAGGCTTGAGTAAATCACATAGATTAATTATGACTTCACCGGTTATTGAACCTGAAACTTTCGGTGTGATAAGTCAGAGTCATGCCCACTAGACTACAAGTCATCCTTTATTCAAATATTTTAAATTTTTATATTTCCCTGACCATAAATTCATCTTGTTTGAATAGCATATTTACCGCAAACAAGCAAAGGATAAATAAAATAAGCATCTGAATGCTCAAATACATAAATCATGTTTAGATCCGTGTATTTATTTTGGTTTTATAAAGATCTTTCAATCTCTGGTTTCCGCGAGGTAAATGTATCACAGCATCCAGCAACAAGCCGAGCGCGATTTGAGAGGCTGGCATTCGCAGATTCGACGATCGTCGGCACCGCCGCCGTACAGCGAATAAATATTCGCACATTTCACGTTTCGGGATAAAAGACAGTGCAGGCAAATGCTGCCGAACGGAACGTCACAGTTCAATTCAGCGATACTTTCATTTTTCTGGTTTGAATTTCGAGGTATTCTTTGACGATTTCACAATCTTTGAAATCGGGACTAATAATTTGTTAATAGTTTAAGTAAGTTTCCATGTCATTCATATATTATAGGACTAATTTATTACTTAAATTTTGATAAGATAGAGATAAATGTTTTTCTAGAAGGGAATGATAATAGTGATTTTCAAACATATAAGTACCAGCCTTTATTGTCGCTATATCCATTATACGCGTATTACCACAATTCGAAATAATGAATCATATTTCTTTTATTGTAGAAGAAAGAACCTACGTGTAGCTATTTTCATAAAAAAAAAAGTAAAACAAAATTGGTAAAGGTTATACTAGACAGAAAATTCTCTGCCCTGCAATATATTTTGTTTTCTTGAACGATGCGTTCATTATTTTACTTAAATTTAGTCCTTTAAAATGGAATGTCATGTAGACAAAAATAAACACTTTTACGCCTCCTTCTGTTGGAATGTCAAATTTTTCAAGTCAAACCAGATGGTTGTATCGCAGAGCAATCTAAAACTTGTAAAACATTGGCAAGAACTTGTAAATAATAAAGAAGACTACACGATTGACTAATTTGTTGTATTTTTTTGTGTCCACTTCATGTACAAAAGTTATGTTAACACTAATGTATTCAGAATAATTAAAAATTCATATTTTTTGTAAATTTTATAAAAAAAAAATTAAAAATATGATTACGACAAAAGCTGCATGGGTTCTTGTTATATCAGGCGGGTTACAGAAAAATTTTGAATCAAAACGGTACTTACTCTGTAATATCTGAATTTTAATGAATAGAGTGTATAGTAAAAGATTGGCGTTGGGATAAGCGGCAAGCCTTAACAATATGATTGAAACGGCAAAGTTGGTCTGTTCTGAACTGCGTTTGGAATGGTGTCGTGATGCGCAAAATTTAACTCTATCCGATGACTCTTATTACATGTTAACTATCAGGACACCATTGTTTAAATTGATTGTTTAAATTGTTGAGAAGTTGTTTTATTTTCTTCAAAAGATGAATAAAAGAAAATAGCGGAGCATCTTTATCATTCATATGTAGAAAGACATTTAAAAAGCCAAATATCCACACCGCTGCATGCTCCTACTGAGAAGTTAATGCGGCATGCAGGATGAAATCTTCTTCGCGATATTACGCCGGGAAAGCGTCTTTATACGTAATAATAAGAACGATTACCTACTCTGCACTTATATGAATTCTGCTCGAATATGAGAAAGCTCTTTAAGCATTCATTTTACATAAAGTATTCGTTCGTTAAAATCTTCCTCGTACTTCGAGACTTAATACTTTTTCAATGCAAACCAATTCAAGCATAAATAGAATACCAAACATCTCGTAACATTTAAATGTCTGCATTTAATAATCAACTCATCTTTCAGATCGTCTTTTGACGTAAAAACTTCTTTAAAATTGGTGCTGGATGTAGGGAGACAATAATTTTTTATTTATTTGTATTTATATTTATTTATTTCGTATGAAATTATACATATAAACGAAGGTAGTTGCTTCACTAGACAATGTCTGTTCTGAAGCAACTACCTATTTTTTTAAGATTAAAGGACTACATATTAGAAATATATTTTTAAACGTTGTACATAATTAATAATAATAAGATAATTTTACTTGATAAAGTAAAATACATGGCATTTTCGAGAAAAAAAAACAGAGAATCTCCCCATCCCAAATAACATCACAACACACACATGTATTTCATGCAAAAATCTGACATGCATCCGTGACACAATCGATAAAAATATAGAAAAATTGCGATAGTTTCTGTAGGAGTATTTTCAAATTTCCATAACTCTGCTAAAAAAGACAGGGCAGCCAACTCGTTTTAAAGAAGAAAGATGAAAATTTATGCTACTACTGTTTTGGCATTCATATTAGCCGGACGTTTCGAACTGTGCGCGCAAAGTGAATCCACGATTTATGATTTTCCGCATTCGGTACATATCCATAATCTCAGAGACTTATATTATATTTGAGTGAATTAAGTGTAACTTTAGTGTAGTGTATTTGATTTAATTAATCTAAGTATATATCTTGTATAAAAACTTAAAAAGATACGAGCCCTTTAAATTTGAAAAAGTTATAAAAATTTTAATTTTTTTTTAAATGTCACGATATATGAGAGCACAAAACAAACATTATTACAAAAATTGAACATAAATGCGTAAAGTACAAAGAGAACGACATTAAAGACGCCGAGTACCTAAAACCAACGCCCAGTATAGGACTTTTCATATAAGCTTGCAATTGTTAAGTTAACAGATACAAAATGGGCGTATCCGTAAACTTAACACAACGAAATAATGCGCGTATAACGCACTATAGCCACACTAACTCAATTGCAAGCTTGTATAAAAAGACCTATACTAACTGTTACACCATTTTCTCTAATAATTGCAGCAATGACCGATACTGTTTTGTGGTATGATTTACTTCTAATGACAATGAATTGTAATGAATGATAATGAATTACTTCTAATAACATTCTTATCAGTTTGCCTCTATTACAAATATTCATTCAGCCTATTTAGTACTCTTGGTTTAAGGTTCTCGCTTCTCTTCCATATGGACACTCTTGATGAATAGGTTGATTTCATTTAGTTTACTGTTAATTAATCTGTTTTGTGTCGTGTAATTATGAAAAGAGAAAATTGTTGTGAAATTTTGTACTTTTTGACACGCTATTTCTCAGGCAGTTTCCGTGGCGTATTTTATTTTGCCAACCGCAGAATAAAACATAATAAATATTTATTTATAAAAAAAAATTATGAAAAGTTCGGAAAAATTTCTTGTCCATTCAATAACAACGTTCCGCCTAGCTTAATTTTTTTTTGATTAGATTCAAATTGAGAACGGGCTTGAAATAATGAAATCGATCATTTTGGAATAGGGTCATCTTCGAATTCTGACCAATATCACTTTTCACCAATTTAAGTCCCTTAATACATTGACTCATGTAATCCATAAAAATTAGTCATCTTTCGCCGGTTTAATCAGCTAAAAAGACCAGGGTTTTGCCTTTAATTTAGAAAAGGGTTCATGTTCTTGTAGGAAACCGTTTTCTTCTAAAGAAACCATCCATCAAGAAAACGCAGCTCTTCGTACCATCACCTGAAAGCAACCCTGCTTATCATGGAAAACTTCATATCATTATAAAAAAAACATCAGAAAACTGTATCAGTACATTCTTCTTCTTCAATGGCTCTACAGCTCATATCGAGCACTATCCTTCATCAGTCCTTGCCTCCAATTCCTCCTGTATCCCGCAGCGGTCCTCCAGTCTGTCACCCGCAGTATTTGGTTTGCATCCCTTCTGACCTCGTCTATATCTCGTATCATTACATTACTAACTAATAATGCAAGGAATTTAAACACTTTATTGTTTCTTCTGAAAATTGTGTAATTTCATGATGCCCTCGACCCAAAATGACTGATTCAATTATATAGTCAAGATCGTAATTTTGTTACTTTGTTTTGAGTTTAAAATCTATTACTTAATTCGATATAAACGGAACCGCGCATAAAACGAAAACTGACTGTACTTGAAGCTCGCGGCTCTTCACGGTAGAATTAGTCGCCACCACAGAACTAGAAGATTATTTATGTGATGGCCCGCGTCACATTTACTCCGTGTTTATATCCGCGGAGTGATTTGTGAAGCCCAAAGCGGACTGTGTTGCCTTTCTTGACACTTTGCTCTGTTTTCGAGTGCGAATAAACATTGTGCTATCTATAATAACTTGTATTTACACTAATACAAATATATACATTATTTTTAAATGCACAAGTGCCTTCATACATACATTAAAATTTTATTTATATTTTGGTAAAAAGCAATAACTTTGTTCTTTGACATATTAAAGTAAAATAAAAAACGTCAACTTTGCACGAATTTACTAATTTCAATCTCAATTTCAACTTGTTTATTTTTTATATAACATTTTCATTACAACCGTAAATTTAATTCATTAATGTTATAAATAAGTTAAAAATATATAAACAAGAAAAATAAATATTAAATATAAATATATGAAATTATTCATATCAAAAACATAGGAGAATCCTGATTTGGAAAACCCTTTCAAAGACATAGAACAGATCAATGTCCAGAGTGATATTGTTCAGCATAGCAGTAGCTCTCACAATAGGCATAATAATTGGTAGGTTGGCCCTGTATATTGGAATGTGAAACAATCTATTATCAGGAATATACAAATCAATGCTACTCATAATTTCAGGATTATCGACACACGAACGTAACGCATACAGCACTCGATAAAAATGCGTAATCAAATACACATTCTTCGTTCGTCTCTAAACTATTGTACTTATTACTAAATCCAACCATTTTCGCTTTACTCAAGCTTAGTCAGGGCTTAAATAACAATTCATACAAAGTAGTACACTTATACAAACACAGTGAGGGAGACAGAATATAAAGTATATGTAAAGAAGAGACAATGTATAGGAACATACACAAGTTTCTTTCTTTCAATGTTCCTTATATTCTATCTCCCTCATTATGCTTACAAAAGTACACTATTTTGTATTTATTGCTACTTATTAATTACTCCCTGATGAAGCTTGAGTCAATTGAAACCGGTTGGCGTGAATAATTAATAACTTTGTGGTTTCATACAAAGTTGACGTGTTTTATTTTAATTTTATTTATCTATTTTATACGTGAAGCGCGTTATATGTTCGTTTATATTGTTAGTTATAAATTTTTTGTATTTGAATCAATCAATTTGTGAGAGAAAATAAAAAAAAAGTATAAAAAAATGTCAATGTAAATTAAAGCAAAATTTATAAATGTAAATTATTTAAATGTTTAAACTTTTTTTTAAAATAGAGCTGCGTACACGAAATATGTGTTGCATCTAAATTGTTTTTCTTATCGGTGTCCGTCAATAAATGAGGATAGTAATTCCCTTTTACTACATTTTTAGTATTTCACAAAGCTAAAAAGTAAATATATGCATAAACTAAATGTAACGCTCTCTGCTGTAATAATTTCGTCATTTTATTGTTATTTTTTTAAATTTATTTCTTAAGTTAGTTAATAGTACACTCCTGTATATTAACTAGTAGTTTTACACTATACATTCTAAAATATATTACTAATATACTATCCATAATAACCTACATATTTACATTTACATCTAATTACAATTTAATCTATGGTACATTCTATTATATAATATATAATACATCTTATAATATGATCTAATCTATGGTACAATCTATAATATAATAAATAATGCATCGTATGCTTCACAATTCTATCCTTTTTTTAATTAATTATAGCATTTGTTTTTAAATTCATTCATCTTATTTATATTCTTCATGTTTTCTGGCATCTCATCATATATTTTTACACCTCTGTACATTATACAATTCTCTGTATATACTTTTTTCTTCTATGGTAATCTTATTCTATTCCTATTTCTGGTGTTATATGTATCAACATCACTATTTACAATAATTTTGTTCAAAAAATATTTTGGCATTTCGTTATTGAGAATTTTAATCAATCATTTTAGCACAATGAGGGTGAAGTAAAAAAAAATTTAACTTCCATTCTCTTGATGTGTCTGTCATCCAAGTTTTTCATTAATGAGTTACATTGTTGAAGATCTACTTTTTTTATGAATTATTTCACAAAATTTCTAAAAATATTAGTGGCTCTATAAGTAAGGTTAGGTTATATTAAAAAAAGCTCATTTTTCGATGTTTTTATATCAATTGTTGAAGTACCATTGCTATCGCTCTGCGCTTGTGCTTTCAAAATAAGACGCGGGTACTTGATGTATTATGAAATAAGGCTCAAACTCAAAGTGCTTGGTGACAAAGTGATTTGATGATAAAATAACGTTGATGTTTATCGTCGTTGCAGTAATAAAAATTAAATATAAAATACTTAAATTTTTACTCATTATTTTTTATTTTCACATAGTTATTGAGTTGTATTACCTGTATTAAGATCTGACTGTAGGGTATATATGGACTATAGGATATAGAAATTCAAGTAACCGCTACCGTATATATATGATGGTGCATATTAATCACTCTGCAGCCAAGACATAAACCACTTTACTAATCTGTCGCTGTAAGGCGTCGCGTCAGCTTGCTTCTAACTTGGCAAATACTTGATGCAGTAGAGTCACGGCAAAGCATGTCTGTTTGTCGTAGTCACCCATCTGCCAACATTGACCGTGATGCGGCCCACCATTCAATATGCAGACGATTGCTTTCTCATATTTTGTATTCGGTGTATAGAATAATTCATTTCCGTAACATTATTATAATTATTTCTCCCTTTCTTTTAACTCGTAGCCTCTGCTTGTGTGCCGAAAAAACTTAGGATCGATTTTTAACACTTTTCCCTCGATCGAATATTAAAAATTCGTTCCCTTAAATACATATCAAATAAATTGATGCTTGCAAAAAATTCTGGTTAAAAGTTTTCATTATCATATTTTATTTAACTTGTATTAGAGCGAATGAATTTTTAATATTCGATAAGAGATATTTTTATAATTATTTAACTTTTTACAAAAATAATTCAGAAAAATTCAGAAAAATATAAACCTCGAAGAAGCGAACCACCGTTACTAAAAATATTATGACATTGTGACCTAAACAATTTCAACTCATAATTTAGTAGGAATCTTTCTGTAAAGTATGGTGGACTAGCTCAGCTGGACTAGCTCTAGACCCTGTATTTTAAAAAAACCTCTTACGTTCTCGGAGTTTATTAATGTCTACATTGCAGAAAAAAGTTTATAATTTGACATGCGAAGTGAAACTTTAATATTTCGTATTTTATCTAATTTTCCATGTTTTTTATCCAATGTTTTCATTCAATCGTATGATTTTATTAAGATGTATCTGATATTTGAGCGAAAAAACTATCTTTGAACCTGAAACCTGCTTAATTGTAGCAAGTAGGTTGGTTGAGCCAGTCTTCCTCAATAGATCAAAATATTATGATCGAGCGTCTGATGTGCCTTGTCCTATGGAGCAGAATGAATTACCTTCTGCTGTCAAGTACACACATAACTCATGTATTTTCAATCTGAATTAATGTCTGTCATTCTGGATATTAATACCATGTTATCGATGATATCTGTAGCCGATCGAAATTTCGAAACTGTATGTTATTCTACTTGCCTAGAGGAGTTTCAGGAAAATGGTTTGGTTTCCCATGATACTCATAAGAAAACCGTGCATGAATGAGGTTATAAAACCTGGAAAATGTACGTACGTTCTACAAAACTAAAAAAACCTTGATAATAACCGTATATTTTCTATAAAGCATCACGCGGACATATTTCTTTATTGTAACATTTTATTAAGACGAAAGGTAAAAAACCGTCATAAGTATAAATTTTATATTTATATAATTAATTTACATTAAGGAAGGGATTCTCGTCGCTTCTCTTGTCAATGCATTTGATCCAGTGGTCCACAAGTTTGCAATTTCTTCCAAGAAAAAGCCTTTCGGTTGGTCGTGAAGCCACTTTTGTACCGTTTCCTGCACGTCTAAATCTGTGGAAATTATATAAGTACCGATCGCGCACATTCACTGAAGCCAAGCTCATCGGGGATGATTTTATGGGCAGAACCATGACTAATACTCAAAGAAGACGATACCTCATCAATGGATTAGGTACTCCTGAATAACTTGTCCCTCATATACTGATGCACGTTACTTAAATCGCTCAGGTTCTAACTAGAAAACTTCGCACTCGTCGGTAGATACTTTTTTGATTTACTATCATTAGAAACACATGCGCAGGCAACTCACGCCGCATTATTCCTTTTCTGTAATAATAGCCCGCTGTCAACTCTTACACACACTGTGCGCGATAGCCGGTCGATCTCTTTTTATAGATAATGTTGATGAAAATAGATTAGTTGATTCCAGATTCATGTGGACCATTCGAAGACCTTTTGGTATCTTATAATTGTAGTCTAAAAGGTGAAGATGCTGTTAAATCATCTCTTCCTTGTAATTTTATCTGATTTTGCCATCTCGTGACAATATCTTCAAATAACAGGTAACAAGAAATATTTTAATTTTTAAAAATGTAAATTTATAAAACGTTTAATAATTTCTTTACATAATTTTCTGAGATTTTTTCTAGCGTGTAATTTGTATGTGTGGGCGCAGGATAAGATTTTTGGACGCCAAAATATAATTTAAAAAATATTTTAATTTTTGCGAATGTTCTTTCACATTCGTGAAATACTTTGTCAACTCAAATGTCAAATGATAAAATATCACATTTCTTTAAAAAGTTGTAGCGCGGCGATGTAGAAATATTGTTCGCGATGTCAAAGTGTACAAAACTTGACGAAGAGGGCGAAGACAAATTTGAGTTTGCAAAAAAACACGTTTAATGAGAATAACGCAAACATAAAAGAAATGAGTTTGCCATTCTCGTGTTACGACGTATAAATTTGAATACATAAATGTCGAGAAAGAACTTCAAAGTCCCATTAAATCAAATATGACTGGTGAAATAATAACGTTATGAGATGTTCGTGTCAAAGGGGAGAAATTCATGAATCTTGATGTACCATACCTACACGGCGCGGACAAGGTTCTGCTATTCAAAGAAACCTCTATTAGTGTAATTAGGAAACTTAATTAATACACACATTACATATGAATGGACCCTTGAGGGACACAACATTGATATAATACTTCACAAAAAGTACTAATATACATACGTGACAACAAAAAAAGAAAGGATATCTTTGTATATTTTTTAAATACTTGTTTACTACAAATTATTTATATTCTTATTTTATATTGCCATGGAACCTGGCTGTGGAGATAAATGAAAACTAAAACAATTTAAACGTTTATTTACTACGCATTAAGTCATTGGAATCGAATTAAAACAGAACACTATTCTTAAATTTATAGTTACTAAATGTTTCTAGAATATTACACACACTTATTAGACTGTTTCTTAATTCGCACTCATTAACTGACAATTGATTCTGATACATCGATCACTTTCTCGAATTTTTGTTCAATTTTCGCACGTACAAATTTTCTCGCCCGCTGGCAGGCTATATTCCATTATTTACTATCGCAATATACAACGCGATGGCTACACTATTCTCGCTCCATAGCCAATATTGCTCTGATTAAACATCACTCAAATTGATGCGTAGTATGGCCCTGGCTTTTATAGGTAAATAAATGTCTTTCTCGATCTTTCGAGATATTACGATGACTGCCTAGTCGTTACAAAATTTATGTGGTTTATTCTAGAGTCTTCTAGTATCTTCTGATTTTAGTGGTGTAAAAAAGTTTAGAGTACTGTAAAATATTTGATTACTTTTAATTCCTTCCATTTTTTATATACCTCATTAAAAACGGAATCAGAGGACGGCTGCTGGTATCATATTATTTTAAAATTTTATTAGCAACCATAGTTTATTTATTTATTTATTTATTCATTTTAGTATACTGTGACAATCCAGCATGGTTGAGTACACGAAACACTTATATTTTAAGGAATGATGATATCCAAAAAAAAAAGGAAAGTAAAATCAGGAAATTAGCTGTCGTCGCGATCGTTACTGATCAATAAATTAAACTGTTTTATTATTTGAAATATAGCTAAATGAAAATATTTTGATACGACCAACAGCTGTACATTTGATGACCGCCGTTAATGCTATTTTATATTATAATATCTCTGTGATCGATTAACTCGAAGTGAATGTTATAAAATTAAAGATTACAGAATAAAGACATCTATAATTCTGACGCTTAAACAGAGATAAAAAAAATAGAAAACAATAGAAAGGAAAAAACCAAACCAATCGCCGACGTGGATTAATTTCAATTAAAACGCGAGCAGCGGTTAACTCGGAAATTTCAACAATCTCAAAAAATTTAAAATGGACGAGTCCAATTATTTCGGAATTGAATAATTTATAATCTCAGTTCAATCGTGAGTGAGCCGGAAAGGTTTTCTATGAAATGAAACTGCGACTGAATCCGTCCAAAAGGAAATTGTTTAAATATGAATATCATTAGTCCGCCTGCTCTACACAGGGGTACTCTTGTTTAAACAATCCATTTTCTTTGCGACATTTCCCCCGCTTGTTTGGTTTGGCCCGACGGGGGTGGGTCGTTTAATATTTCAGTACCGGAGCCGCCGGTACTTGCCGCGGAATCAAGGGATGACCGCTGGAAATTGACGAGAAATATCCCTTGTTCTTTTTTAGCAATAATAATTTGAGGTATTTCTGCAAATAGAATCTGATCCACAAAATTAGCAGAGAAAATGGTCCTCTATATTCTGTCGTAAAAAGCAAACCTATGATATAATAAGTAAATTATATTATGAAACCTCAATCGACGTGTTTTATATTTTATATTTTTGTTGCTTAGAAAACGACAATGACTCCAATAACATAGAATTGATTGTTTATCAAACTCATTTGGATGGATAGTCAGGACGGCAAGATTTGTAAATGGAGATTTCAGACACTATTAAAGATAACCACTGACCGCTAAAATAAATAACATGAACGAACATAAATTCCTTGTCCACAATTTAGAATCAAGTCTGGTGCCAATATATTCGCCTTGCTTAAAGAAATTACTATAAGCTTGTAAATTCTGAAACAATTATGATAAGGTCAAACTAAATACTCTTAAAAATAATAAAATCTTAGTAAATAAGTCGTGCTTTATAACAAGAAGTCATTTTTAATGTGGAACATAATTAAATATAAATACTGCGATACAAATCTCCCTCACCACACACAAGAATTGTAATTCTTTTTGGAATATACGTATATACAAAAAAAATTAATTACATACCTACACATAAAAAAAATAATTATAAATATTTTCGAGGTATCTTAAAATATTATATATATTATTAATTAAATAAAATTTTTTTAAATGTCTGAGACACATGCGGGAGGAGACATTATTCCTTTGTGACCTATTCCGTTTTCCTAAAGACTAGTTTAGTTATCTCTGTACATATTTTATACTCTGTGATAACACTTAACTTTCTCAGAAAGTAACTCGGCCGCAAGGTATTTTAATATAATTGTAAAATACCATCCAGCTTAATTGTTTTTAATTTTTTTAAGAAATTTTTAATATAAATTCTTAATATCCATTTTACAGTACTGCATTTAGTAATACGAATAGTTTAGCCTTTGGTTTGCGGTGCTGTCAAAGGAGCATTGATCCTTCTGAAATGAAACATCGCCTGTAATATCGGGCTTAATATCAATTAGTGAGTGACCAATAACGATTGCTTCCACCTTCCCCGCCATGGACAGGAGCGGTCCGAGCCGTGTTGGGTGGCGGCCCGCCACGCTTCATTCAGATTGATGACGAAGGTTTATTAGCGAGGCGATTAATCAAAGAGCACAATGAATTCAATATGTTTCAATTTACGTGCGGATCAATGATTTTATTGAAATAAGTAAGCGAAAATTTATGGAAAGCAAATCACTACCTGATAAAATAAATAAAAATTAATAACCTTACGTTATTAAAAATTAACTTGAAAAAATCAACAAATATGTATTTGTTTCTTGATTTTTATTTTATTTCTTGATATTTTTAACATCTTTTTTATAATTTTAATAATACTCATGAAATAATATGATGTGAATTTACTACTCCCATAAGCACGAGTGTCAGCTCCATTATGGCGAGTAAAATTCTATCATTGTATGAATGTATTTTTGTATTCATGAAACTACATACTATTATGACATGTTAATAATGAATAATAATAAAAAAAATCATAAAAGTTGTTTTAAAACAAATTAGTTAATCTCTTTAAAAGGTGTACAGAAAAAAATCTATTTATTCGAAAAATGTAGTTATGATTATGCCAAAGTAACTTAAAACAAAAAAATATATATTTGTAAATCAATAAAATAATTTTGTTAAGATGTACCACTACATCATTCAAATTTTAAAAGTTGGATATATAGTTTTTATATGTAATACCTTACTTCACTTAATTCATTATAAACTTACGCTAACGCCATCTGCGGTTAACCCCTGTAAACGCACAGACTTCCATACTTACTTTCCCATATAAATAATTTCGTCTCTGTGATACGTGTGTATATTAAATCTTGACATATAACGTTACCTCTGGGGAAAAAATTCAGGCATTATGTAATTGAAATAATTTCAACATCCTCAAAAATTTTGTAATAAAGTTGTATTCAACTTTTGATTACTAAAGTATAATAAGTATTTTCCACATACACTTTTGTTTCAAAATAAATATATGCATTAAATATATTAGATTTTTAATTTAAATAATTTTGTTAAATACATGTCTTCGTATATTTTCGGTTATGTTTCCTCAGGGAGCATTTTATATTAGTTTATAAACGTCATAAAAGGGACTCTGAAATCGTGCCTGGTACGAATTAATCATTTATCATTGTATAATAATAAATTTCTGGTTGTGACAGAGGATTTGATTCATGGCAGTATTTCTTTAGAATCAGTAGTATGCGATCTTTGTTGGGCTATCAGGTGAATACTTTCTAAACATTTATTCTTTACTCATCTTCAGATACTGACACACTAATTTTATTATTTTTTACATCTTTCCTTATATCGCTTATGATAAAACAATAAAGGAGGCAAAGAACTGCATAATACATACATATTTTTACAATAAATAGAATACGAGGAATTAATTTATTGGAAAAAGAGTCACGGATAATTGTTTTTCAGATACAAGTTTTTGCCAATTACAACTAAAGACACTTGCATTAAAGAACTTGATTTTGATAAAAGTGTGGTATATTAAGTATTGTTTTATCAAGAGTGATATGTATATTTCTCTCAGATCTTAGCGAGCATAATAGTTGAATGCACACGGCTCTTAAGATCATAAAATGTAGGAGATTTATAAAAATATTAAGTAATTGGTTTATTAACTAAAGTTTCAAAGATAAGGTTGTCAATAAGATGTATATATTTACGACTTCTACACCCCATTGTTGTGAAGGGCCGTGAAGCTTCAAGAAAGGTCATCGCATCACTCGCACCCCTGACCCTTCACCCTTGAGTTCCTCGTGATTGTACCGTGGCTTGTGGCACCCTTAGCGCACACCCTCTTTCCTACTTGTTAAAAGATAATAGAATTGAAGTATGTAGGGTGAAACTTGATTGGAAATTTACCTAGGTAGAACAATAGCTAATATTAAATTTCAACAATTTTTCGATTTTTGAGGAGAATTGAGTACACCTGAAAT
>JADDOH010007309.1:0-62391 GCA_016648135.1 Agrypnia vestita | reverse complement strand
CAAAAATGGTCACCAGAAACCCAGTCCTTTCATTGACATATCGCACGATAAGGTTAGTTTACTTTTTAATACAAACTTATTATGTGAATTTATGTTGTGCAACATGTTGACACATCTAACGGTGCAAGCGTAACATTATTAATCTAGTTATAAAAAAATATATAAAAGTATAATTAAAACTTCTGTAAATTTTGGATTTCGACAAGCAAAGTCGTGCAGCGAAAACATTGAAGCGTCCGTAAATTATTTACGCATACAAATAATTTGAAAAAAAATTGAAATAAAATATATGTTCAGATTTGAATATATTTCAACATTATGTCACGTAAATATTTTATTTTGATGTTTTTTCAAAATATTATACGTACATTTTTTCGTCTTATTGCACGCGCCTTTATAATAAATAGGTCGTCTGGGATTGTATGGGAATTGTCTGATATTCCTTTCTGACAATTCCTCTCAGGCTCAGTGAGATATGAATAAGGCATCTTCTTTTCATGCCCTATCCGTTCAACGGACGTTGGCTATCGTGCCGGTTATGAGAACTTTGTTTACTGCGGCCCGGAACAGCTCCACAGTTGACTGGTCAAACCATTTCCTCAGGTTTTTCAACCGTGATGTTCTTCTTCCAGGGCCCCGACTTCCGGCAATCTTTCCCTGCGTTGTGAGGTGCAAAATCTCGTACTTCTCTGGATGTCTCATCACACATCCGAGATATTGAGGTTATCGGATTTTTAATAATTTCTTTTTCTTTATTCATCCGAGCCATAACATCTTCATTAATAACTCTGTCCATCCAGCTTATGTTGAGTATTCTTCTGTAGATCCAAATCTCGAATGCCTAAAGTCGCTTTATCAATTCTTCTGTGAGCGTCCCTGCTTGCACTCCATAAAATAATACCGAAAACACGCAACATCTGACCATTCGCATCCGTAATCCAAGGTTGAGTGCCGTTGATTTATGCATCACAAATCATCGGTATTGTAGTTTTTTACTTCAAGCATACATTGTTTGGCGAACAGAGTAACATCTAGGAAAAACAATTTTTTCAATAGAATTCAGTGCCCTATTTTTAACAAAGAAAAAAGTAGTGGGTCGCAAATATTTGATTATTTATTTTTTAATGTTTCGAATAATTTGAATAACTTTTTCAATATTTGAGATCTAATCATTTTTCTTCTTTTTTTGAAAACAGGGCCCTCAACAGAAAACATGTATTTTGCAAATATGTGAGGAATTAGCGTATTCTCATTTTATTGTAAGATAGTAATAATGATACAAATCATTATTTTCCAACGTTATAGTTAATAGTTATACTTAATTCCCATGAAAAATCTGTGTTTTCGCTTTAAGGTCTCGATGCGTAGTTTTAGAAAGTAAATAAATAAATGTAATTTTGTTTTGTTCTTCAAAATAACTATAGAAAGTGTACAAAATAAATTATTGTTTCAAATATATATTTTGGGTTATTAGAAATTCAAATTATGTGTATTTTAAATATAAGAGTACAATATCGAATGTCAGTGTTGAACTATAAAAACAAAGTGACTGAATTTTAAAGTGCAGCAATACATTAGAGACCACCCACGAAATCTGACCTTAATCACTTACACAAAAAATATTAAACAATTTCTATATGTCGGCAGGCGTCATACATTTCTCACTGCTTAAAACTAATAAAAACAAAAAGATAATTGTATTGTCTTATTTATAAAATAATATAAAATAGTATAAAACTTACAGTCATCAGTCATCGTACGCATTCTCAAAAGAAGTCATAATGAACGCGTGCCTTGCGGACTAGGATGTTTTATTGTGTCAAATTAATAAACTATTCGTCCCTATCTTTTTCACGATGTAACAACGTTCAACCCCGAAGATATTTTCTGTATTTAAAAAAACCGGCTTAGGTAATGTGTTTCCTAATTTAGTTAATTGTATTTTATTATATTTTTAGAAACATATTGATAAAAATCCATTTGGCGATATTTACGGGAAGGAAAACAAAATATCGAAGGCCGTGACAATAGATGAGTATCTTAAAGTAAAGAAATCCGGAGATATTTCTGGTCACCATTACCGCAGGAGTGATGTATCAAACGACCAAGTGGTTGACCGCAATGATTTCGATTATCTGGATTATCAAGGAAGTTTTGGAATGAAACCACGTCAAATTCCAGAAGAATTCGATGATTTTTAAGCAACACCAACATTTTATGTTATTAATATTATATTATAAAATAATTTCTTGTATTTCGCGAAGAATTGGTAGGTAATGTACGAATATGCAATCGATTCCAGCCGCATCAATCTCCTGGTAATGGAAAGGTTAGCATCAACTAAACAACGGTGATATTGCTTGGTATGAATTTTCGGTGTACAATTAATTTCCTTTAAATATCACATTTTCACTGTTTTATCTGTTTCCTTGTGCGTTCACAAATGTACCACAATATAATATTTTCACCGTCCAGATCCAATTTTTTCAACAACTTCGTCAGGATATGTATATTTATACAATTGCACCCGGACGAAGGGGCCATGGACTTCGAAACATTTTGATATTTTTCAACACAAAAGTGGTGAAAACAAAGTTAATTTATTATTTATTTATTTTTAATAGAGATGCAAACAAGGAATACGTGTTACATGAATATTCTTACTATTTTCAAATTCAGCTAAACGCTTGTGCTATGAAAATAGGACTAACTTGCTGGTCTAGAGTGAGATTCGAACCCGGGACCTTTGAATCACGAGGCGAAAGTCCTAACCGTAAGACCAACAAGCTATTCGAAATTAATTATAATAATAATGTCACCACAAAATTATTTTGCTCATTTTGAAGAAGTATTTTTATTAATAAAAATAATACTTTTTCTTGGAAGATTGAGAAAAAATTGAGTAAAAATAGTGAGGAATTAATATACAAAACTATAATTACTCCCTACATAAACTATTTTGCTACAGTCTTGTATTTAGCCAATGAAGGAAACATCAACTACAGTGATGCAAAACAGGGCAATGAGAATCGAAAAAAATGTAAATATAGCAGAATTGAAGAAATGAGAAGAGCACTCGTTTGGATGGGAATAAAAAAAATATTTTTTTTATAACATTCTCATATTTGTTCACAAAAATCTTAGTAACAAAATGCCAAAATATTCTTTGTACAAAATTGTTGTAAAAAGTGATAGGTAACATAACTATAAAGCTAGAATTAGGAATAGAGTAAGATTACAACATAAGAACAAAATTGTCTAATGTGTAAAATGTGTAAAATGTATGATGGTGATGAGATGCCGGAAAACATGAAGAATGTAAATAAGCCAAATGATTTTAAAAATGAATGCTGTAAAAATAGTCTAGAATTGTAGATTAAAGGATGGTATTATGGATTGTATATTCATGGTAGATTGTGAGAATTGATATATATCGGATATTATAGATTATGTAAATACAAATATATAAGTAAATACAGAATGTAGTAGAAAAATGTAGACTATAAAATGTAAAATAATAGTTAATATACGAGATGTCATGGCATATTAACTTACTTAATAAATAAATAAAATAACAGATAGCGTACTCCCTGGTGTACGGCTCATCACTTCAGGGCCAAATTCAGATTCAATTTTTTGAATTGATTTAGTATGGATCTGGTATTTTTCTGTATGTCTAATGCTATGGCTGAAATAAGTATTACAATTTTGTTCTTCTTAATTTTAGCCTTTTGATGTGTATATATATCCACATCTCAAAAGCTTCAAATTGCTTCAGAATTATTTCATTAAGTTTTCATGATTCCATTCCATAAACCTTCAGGAAAACGTAGTATCGAATCATTCATAGTCGCAAATTTAAATTTAGTTCATGGCTGTACAATACGCTTTCATGCGGAAGAATGCAGCTTTGACTGCTATTAAATATTCTTTCAGTACATTTCTAATTTTATTTCAGTAGAAGATCGCGAAGAGTGGAAAACCTCTGTTACGGCATTCCAGAGAGGATTACCAATCCCATAAAATTCTGACGAGGAAGATGAGTTTAATTATAAGTTACTAATAATTTTCAGGGTAAATACGGAAGAAAGCGTATTTATTGTTAATAGCTAATTTTAAAATATTTTCATCTCTAAGAAAGCTTTTGTAATATAATAGTTACATAGCAATAATTTTATCATCACAAGCTATTAAAAATATATTATAATATTCATGACGTATAACTAATTACCCATCCATCTTGGACTGTGGAGGTAGGCAGCAACAGTGTAAAGACTGTAATGTTGCTCATAAAACCCATTGCTTTCAATCAGAGCCTTTCATAAATCATTTGGGAGTGAATAATGGTATTCGTGTAATGAGAAGTCTTTGTTAATTCAACACCGTAAGTGAAAAAGGTAGAGAAGCTTAAATTCCAAACACAGTTTTTAATATATTTGTGTAAAATAATCTCCACAAAACGCAAAAATACAATATTGAGGATATAAAAGTCTAGTAACTGTGTAAAAAGTCTGTAGTAAATGATGAGTCAACCGCTGTGCATGCGTAATTTTAATTTAAAGCTTGAGTGATGCGTCCATCCGCTTGCATTAAAAATAAATAAATAATCATTGAACGTGCCCAAATATTTTTTTTAAATCACGTCATTATTCGCAATTTCCAGTAATTTTTTCCAAATACGCCAGTTAAATTTTTTGGCACAAATTGCGCAGTTGAATGAAAGAATATATTTTATTTTGAATAATATATAGAAATGTTTTCATGTCAAAATGTTGAAACAAAAAAAAATGAAAAAAAGAATCTTGTTCGCATTATATAAGATATGTAATTAAAAATATTATAGAACATTTTCAAACTATTGTAATTCAATAAAACGCAAATTTGACTGGGGTTACTTTGCTACCCCATCCCGGTCCCCGATCCTATTTTTTATATTCCGGTACCCGAGGGTTAATACTCGATACATGTTGCTTTCATGATAGTCAAACTTTTTACAGAATTATCTGAATCAGAGTTTTCTATGTTAATCAATGTATGTTGAGAGGATCAAGACCACAGAAAATAAAATATTAGGTCCTTACATATGAAATTGGCGTTTTGCCGTACTGGCAAATTTGATCTCAAATATCTTCTCTTTGGTTAGGAATTCCAAATCCAAATTTATACAGCTATTTACTTATGTATTTGTGTTTTGAAAATTATAATTCATTTGTTTTTTCCTTAATTGTTTTTTTCTTTGCGTCACTCAGTTTACAAAATGAAAAACTTGAAATATCGCGTTATTTACGAGTACGAGTTCCACCGTGGCACCAGTGCTGCAGAAACGGCTCGAAGGATTAATGATGTGTATGGCGACGGTGCCGCAAAAGAAAACACAGTGCGTTTTTGGTTCCAACGTTTTCGTTCTGGAAATTTCGACCTGCAGAACAAGCCCCGTGGACGGCCGGAGACCAAAGTTGATAATGAAGAATTGAAGGCTATTGTGGAAGCGGATCCATCGCAAACCACATCCGAGTTAGCTGCAGGCTGCGGTGTTAGTGATAAAACTGTTTTAATCCACTTGAAGCAAATTGGTAAGGTGAAAAAGCTTGAAAGGTGGGTACCTCACGAATTGAGTGAAGCAAATCAACAAACGCGCGTTGACTGCTGCGTTGCATTACTCAACCGGCACAATAATGAAGGGATTTTAAATCGAATCATTACCTGTGATGAAAAGTGGATCCTGTACGATAATCGGAAGCGCTCATCGCAATGGCTGAACCCTGCCGAACCAGCCAAACCATGCCCCAAGCGAAAATTGACTCAAAAAAGTTACTTGTGAGCGTTTGGTGGACTAGTGCTGGTGTCGTTCACTACAGCTTTCTTAAATCTGGCCAGACGATTACGGCAGATGTCTATTGTCAGCAACTGCAAACCATGATGGAAAAGCTAGCTGCTAAACAACCGAGGCTGGTTAATCGCTCTAGGCCACTGCTGCTTCATGATAACGCTAGACCACACACTGCACAACAGACGGCTACCAAATTAGAGGAGCTTCAATTGGAATGTCTAAGACATCCACCGTACTCTCCGGACCTTGCCCCAACAGATTACCATTTTTTTCGAAATTTGGATAACTTCTTGCAAAGGAAAAAATTCAACTCCGATGGGGCAGTCCAAACCGCCTTCAAAGATTTTATTGATTCCCGTCCGAATGGTTTTTTAGTAAAGGGATCGATGAACTACCTATGAGATGGCAAAAGTGCATAGATAGCAATGGTACATACTTTGATTAAATAAATATATTATAATAAAAAAAATCGGCTTTATGTTCCTCCCATACAAAACGCCAATTTCATATGTAAGGACCTAATATATTACCCGTCGGGTTCTAAAGAATAAGTTTCCAATGTGTCCGGTACAGACATGCATCAAAAATATATCAGGGGAGGGGAAGGGTTAAAATAATATGAGGGAAATGTCGAATATGTTACCCGCCGAGTCTTTAAGAATAAGTTTCCAAATTTTGAGTCCGATCGGTCAAACGGTACAGATTGGCATCGAAAATATGTCAGGGGGTGGAGAAGGGGTATGAGAATAGGGGGTAAATGTTGCCTATGTTACCCGCCGGGTCTTAAAGCATAAGTATGTAAAATTTGAATCGAATCGGACAAACGGTGTGGATTTGTATAGAGAACAAACAGACATTGAGTTTTGTAGGTATAGATAAGTAGGTAGTAAGTTTTTAATTTAATTGGTTAGATACAAATGCGCATTTTTGACATTTGAATAAATAATTCAGTTCATTTTTTGCTTTTTAGTTTTTTAAGGTAGTTAGTTTTTGTTTCAGGTTTTTTCGGTGGGTTTAATTTTTTTAAGTGTTTATTTTATACCATGTTTCTTATCCAGAAGACGCGTGCAAATAAAAAAACCTAACCCAACCTAAAATTTTTTCTAGAAATATTTTACTTTGGGTGCGCAAATAAAATTAAAACTGTGATACACCCGACAGTTGACGGCTAGCAATGCCGCCGTCATAAATTACGCGTTATTTTGTAAAGATATGAAAATGAAAACTGGATGCACATCGCGGATAATCGGGGGTCTCCTGTATTATGTAACATTGTATTTAGGAGTTAAGTAAACAAAACTGCCACTATCTACTAATGGTGACAGTTATACGATTGATACTGCTCTTGAAAAATGTTGAAAGATGTAAACGCACATTTAATTAATCGTTTTTTTTTAAATCTCCACTCTGGCTACAAAATAAGTTACGTAAATATGTATCTTAATTTACTCAATTGAATAATGGCCGTTTTATTACCATAACTCTCAATTAAAAATCAATTAGTTTCGACTAGTATATTTATTGATAGACTACATCATATGTAAACGTAATACATTGTACTCTTTCTTACCAATAATTTATTAAAAATAAAATATATAAAATTACAATATAATAATAAATCCATAGTTTTCCTTATCTTAAAATCATATTTTTGTGTATACATTTCGGCGTAAATATATTCTCTACGTTACAATGTCTGTCAAAAATACTCCCAGATGGCGGAAATAATGATGAGATGTATAAAATGATCTACAGAAAGCAAAAAATGCAAGATTCCCTGTGAAACAATGTACGTCACTAGCACTAATAAGACGCTACGTTACCCTGGATGGCCCTTTTCTCACAGCCTTAACTCCCGGCCGAAAGAACGTCGCGAAACTCTAGTGAGATTCGAAAACCGAAATTTGGAAACAACTCTCGATTTTCGAAACCCTAAAGTATACAAACACGCATTCTCGCCATGATTCAGAGATTCGTCGTATCGCGCCTCGTTTCACACTTTTGTTGCACGCAAAACATCATATTATGTATATTTATTATTGATTATTATTAATACTCTTTATTTTTAACCTTTGTTCAGTATATCGCTTGGGAGAATTTCTATTTCTTTATCTTTTATGTATTTATATATATATATATATATATATATATATATATATTTATTACAGACTTTTAATATTGACTTGACTAGATACTTTTTAGGTCGCTGATAAAATGACAGTTGAAAATAATCTCTGTGACTTCCGTAGGGATGTGTCTAACGCTTATTAGTGATGTGACGGTATATTTCTTCGATTTGATAAAGGAGAGATTCTGCAAAAACTCTCACTTTGTAACACGAATTTTAAGTGGGAGCGGTAATTTTTATATTTAAAATTTTGTGTCGAATATTTTCTCGCGGAGTTGCTCACTATAATGGGTGTTCCAAACTACCATTCCAAACTCTAGTTGACTCCGTACAAATGAAAAATACAATATTAAAAAACGTTTAATTATAAGATTTAAATTTTATTATTTTGAAATTTTTGTTTACCTAAGTAATTTTCATTACAAATTAATTTTTAAATTTATTTGAAGTTCCAAATAAACAAAAAAGCCTACAAAAACGGCGAATAAAATCTCTTCTTTATTAATTAAAATTAAACAGAATTTTCAGCCATCGCCAGAAGCTTTCAAACCTCTAATAAAAACAACAAACTTAAAAAGGTAAAATAAGTTGAAAATGGGTATTAAAAAGCGCTTACAATTATCAACAGACTGCTTAATTTTTTTCAGAAAAAAGCTCCTAAGTATCATCATTGAATTTTGTTTCATATTCCATTTATATCTTGTACTTAGCAAATGAACCACTCAAATAAATTGTAATTAGCGAACTGTAATAGGTCTTAATAACTAATAAAATAATAGAAGTCCAGCTGCATTTGGAATGGCAGAATTTTTAAAAATCTCTTCCGGCCTTGGTCATAAAAATCAGGTAGTTTTTGTTAATACGTTTGTGAAGTGTTTTTAAATTACTTTTATAGGTTAAAATATAACGGATTTATTATTTATGAAAGAGATCCCCTAGTTGTTGGAAAGGACAAATAATGAAATGCGTTTTGCCATTAACAGCAAAAAAATTAAATGAATGTGAAAGTCTCACAGAGACAAAGCTATTTATATATGTGAGAAACATATATGGAAGTCCAATATATGATGATCCAAGGCTTACAACCTGTATGCTCCGGTTTAAGTGATCATTCAACACAATGCAATGTTCACCGATTCCATTGTGAAAACGAAGAACACCCACACATTATCAAATTTTTGAAAGTTCTGTATATATTCAAATCTGGGAATTAACCTTCCATATGTTTGATTGTACTATACTAGAGACATCTCTAGACTTTTCTCATGAATATGTACTAATACATAGATTTCACAGCTTCTATATCTTCTAGATGTTGTGGGTGTTTCGCGAATCTATTAGCGGGTAAAGGTTATCCCCTTGATGACGTTGAATAAGAATTCAACGAAACGTCGAGAATCGTTTCCTGGAAAAACATACGGTTCGTATAAAATATCCGCAACCATTTAAGTTTATTAAATATGCAAAATTAAATATGTCTAACGACCGTAATAACAACCTTAACTCTTTAATTCCATAACTTTGCTATTTTTGAGACATCTTAATTTTACTTTCAGACATTTATTCAATTTTACTTAAGTTTTCATTTCCATTCGTTGAAAAAAAGGGAAACTTCATCATTTGTATGTTTTATTTAATGCCTAATAATATTTTTTAAATATTTATTCTGGCTTAAAAATTAGTTAAAAATATATTTATCTTAATTTTTTTGATTGTGTTGTTTCAGTTTATATACCCGTAAAATTCGTTTATCATTATCATTATTAATAATGATTTAATTATACGATACTTGGAAAATTCAAATCCATGAACATTTGACTTTTAATATGGTTTTATGGTTTCAGATACATAAAAGGTAAGCTGGTTTATCTAGTACATAAAATTAAATAAAACGAAATTCAGTTCATGGACAATAAAGAACACTAATTTTGATTAATGCCATTGTAAAACGTAATTTTGTCACGCTTTTCAAACTTTTCCCCTAGGTGGAGCCTAGCGGCCTTAATTAGAAGCTTTAGTATGCTAATTTAAAAAAGACTAATGGATGCTGCGTACGAATCTAAAAGAACAAAAAAAAACAAAAAACAAAAAATCCTTCTAAACGGCCGAAACTATAGTTTTGTCACATATCGTGACTGCGGGAGGTAAATGAAAACATTGAAATTTAATTATAACGATTTATAAATAAATAATTAATTAATTGTTCAATGAACAAATTGACTTAAAACAAATTTAACTTAAATCTATTATTTTGTTTACACTTTTTTGCAACATGAACTCGTTATTATCGCTGGGTAACACATATTTATCGCTCGTAGAATATTCAATTATCGCACAAAGAAGTCGCGCTGGTTTATTTAACCAATAAGGTACTTCGGTCGATTGTTTCACCTTATTCATCGCTTCAATTATCTCACAACTGGCCACCCTAGCCTCGCGGCTAGCGGGCGACTTCGCAACGAACGAACTGTTAAACACGACACACTCCCGTTTTACTGCATATTTACGTATTTATACCCAATACTAGTATTTTCGTACGTTATAGATTATTCTAATGTTGAGGAGAAGGTTCTCGTCGCTTCTCGGTAGTTCCAGGCGTTTCTAGACGTTTCCTAAAGGTTACAGATAATGGTAGACCATTCTAGATCATACGATTGTGTTGTTCCAAGTGATATATTACCAGGGGTTCCGACAACGCGTTCTTTTTAGCATCTTATTGCAATATTATGGAATGTTTTGATAAACGTCAACTCGTCAATACATCGTTATATATATATATATATATATATATATAAACGTTTTTCTTCTATATATATAGATTATAAATATATTATATATATAGAGAGATATATATAATATAATAGATATAATATATAGAGATAATATATATTATATGTATTTCTAAATAGGTCACATATTTTTAATTTTATCATTTAATTTCAAATACATAATAATTGCCTTCTACTACTTAAGTAAAAACGTTTTTATTTAATAATTTAAGATTTTAGATCGATTAATTGGTTTAAAAAAAAGGCAGTCATATCCCACTGAAATGTTTCTGAGATAAATACAAAAAACTGTCTCAAGGTAATTTCTATGCAATCTATGAAACATACATCTTTTTTAAAATAAAAGTTTTTTAAAACAATTGCCATCTAAGTTTTCCTCTTGTATATTTGTATAAATATATATTTATGTACTTATATCTATTATACCTATAAAACTCAATGTCAATCTGTCTGTTCTCTATGCAAATCTACACCGTTCTTCCGATTCGATTCAAACTTTGCATACTTATTCTTTAGGACCCGGCGGGTAACATATGCGATATTTCTCCCCTATTCTTTTAACCCTTCCCCTCCGCTGATATATTTTCGATGCAAATCTGTACCGTTCGACTGATCTGACTCAAAATATGGAAACTTATTCCTAAGGACCCGGCGGGTAGCAAAGGCGACATTTCTCCCCTATTCTTATACATCTTCCCCTCCCCTTCATATATTTGAGATGCAAATCTGTACCGTTTGACCGATCGGACTCAAACTTTGGAAACTTTTTCTTAAGGATTCGACGAGAACATGTGCGACATTTCTCCCTTATTCTTTTAATCCTTCCCCTCCCCTGATATTTAGTTCATGTCTGTCTATTTACAATCTTATATATATACTTATAATTTTCTTATATCTGTCTATATTTCCAAACGAATAAATAAATAAAATATTATTTTACATGTAAACGTGAAGGTTGATTTTCAAATGCTAGTTCCACATTGTGTATATTGCGACGGCGAGGTATTTTCCTCCTACCTGTGGTTGTCAAATAATTACGACTCCCGCATCTACTGATTTGATGGCTGGATACCAGAAAAGCATACAAGAAGTTCTAGAATTATGTCTTTAGAAGCGGAAAATCGTATTAGACTTTGCAAGATAAAGATGTTTCTGAAATGTCTCGTTTGAAACTAACACCGTCCCCCGCCCGCCCCCATACAAAGTTTTTCTCAAATACTATGGACAAACAATTCTCCGTTTCTCTACTATCTACAGATGCCGAGGACTTTTAATTAATTAAAATTATATTAATTTAAAACCAAATTAATTAATCAATTAGAAAAACGTACAGAAAAATCAAACCCACGAAAAAATATTAGACTGCTACCGGGATACGACCCACGAGGATCACTTTAAAATTACTAACAATATTAAAAGCTAACGGTATAAATCTATAAAAATTAAATAAACTAACATTGTGTACCCCATATCCTTTTCCATTACTAATAGAATTGAATCATCCACACTTATAGCAATTTATATGTGTGTGTACTAGTGATAGGTCCGCTCTGTACTCACTACTACAATGTAGTACTACATTACAATGAAGTGCACACTTCACACGTTGTGAAGTGTAGTGCACACTACAAACTACAAACACTAAAGTTATTGAAAGTATTCAAATAGTACACTTCATTTCAAAGCAAATACACTTCAAAGTTATCGAAAGTATGAGAAACATACTTTAAATAGTGCATTTTTTACTTCAAATTTTTGGGAAGATTATGTAAATAAATGAAGAAATCTCTGGAAACTGTAACAACCCCCCCCCACGGTTTGAAAATTTTTTGGAATCGAATGAAGAAATCTGGTTGGAGACCTTTTTTTTTAGGTCGCCAAATGTTACTTCGGAGAAAATATCGTCATTTATCTTAAATATTTTTCTCGTTGATTTTTTTTTTTTAGCTCGCCAAATTTTTATTTGGGAAATATTTAACTTCACTTCATTTACTTCACTTCATTTCGTAGTACTACAATTACTTCACTTCATGTAGTTTTTACTACAATTGTAGTGTACATTTTGTAGTATTGCAATTTTGTAGTACTGCAGAAGTTCACTTCATTAGTACTACAATTCGTTACTTCATTGTTACTACAATTTAGTAGTACTATAATTAGTTCACTTCATGTGGTTTTTACTATAAATGTAATGTACACTTTGCAGTCTTCAAACTGGTGAACGTGTGTGTGTTGTAGTCTTCATTTTGAAATGTAGTTTTTCCCTTCGCTAGTGTGTACTGTGCTTGTGCCAGCTTTTACCGTAGTAATTATACTCTCACATGTGCATTTTCAACTATTCATGTACACTCACACAAACAAATTTTGAATGTGTTGTAGGTGCCAGCTTTTAATTTTTGTTATTAAATTACTTTTCTACAGCGTACCTACATATAACCTGCTTAATTTATAATATTACATGAGTATAGATAATAAGACCTTTTCAGATAAACCGTCTATTTCAAACAATTTGATTAATTCAAATTGGGATTGCCTAAATATTTCCTTCCACTTCAAAGAGGAATAATAAGCCGACTTTGGGTGGATTATTATTTATATGCATAATCCATCTAAAGAACATTGAACAAGAAATTGTATACAGGCAACATTAAAAAAATCGAATGTGTCATCATGTATTGCCAGGATTTCAGAGTAAGTTTGAGATGATCTTATGTGATCGCGACCACCCCTCAGTTAACAATAATACTAAAATACCCTTGATTTTCAAAGGCAGAAATTTGACAAATAAAAATGTTTAATGAACCGAAATAATCAGTCTGCCATGAACCTAAATTTAGTATATCTTTCTCGTTTAACATATTTTAACAATTGAATTTTTTCTTTGCAGTTCGTTGAAATTCCCCAAGACAAATTATCTCGTTGGAAGAAACAGCCTTTATCTAAATGCTCTCAGCAAAATGAGTTATCTTTGGGGAGTAAAAAAGAAAAAAAAAACTGCGCGCAAAACCCACTCAGTCTACCCTTTCAAATTAAATGATCGTCCTAAGGTGGAAGATAAATTATTAATGGGGTGAAAAAATCTGTACGCTCCACCCGGCTTTTGATTATAAATCGCTTTTGGATATCATGAGCGAATGTACAGGTAACTAGGATTGCTCGCGATCTTCCCGATAATTTTAAATAATACATTTCAATTATTCATAATCAATAAATTACAAAAAATAATGCAAATTATTATTATTCAAAAACAGCAAAATGATTTAGTGGTGATATTACTAATAAAATTAATTAAGATGTAATTTGTTTTCACAACTTACACATTCAAAATATCAACATGTTTCAGATCCAATGGTCTTTTCATAAGGATGTATGTATGTATGTATACTAACAAATTACAAATCTAACATCGAAGTATAGATAATCAATATATATATATATATATATATATATATATTATAGATATATTATATATATATATATATAATATATATATATATATAAATTATAATATATATATATAAAAAAGAAACCCGTGTTTCCCTATCCGCCAAGATTTCTTCACAACCAGATAGGTGGTTACGGTGGTGGATAGCCCTTGGTGTCCCATTGAAAATGTGCGAGTTTGGTGGGGGTAGCTGAGCGTGGGTGGGAGTGGGTGACGAAAATATGCATTCTAGCACATTGTTTTGTTATGGGAAGGCCGCAAATACTTCAGATTGTTCCAGAATGGGCCCACCGACTGCGTCGGTAAGTTTAGAAGGTTCCGGAAAAATCCGCTCTAGAAATTTCTGGAAGGAGAACGTTCCAGAAAATTCCCGAAAGTTCTAGAAGGTTCTAAGCTGAGTGGCGGAATGTGTCGGTGTGTCTAGAAAGTTTCTATATATTCGATAAATTTCTTGAAAGTTCTTGAAGGAGAATGTTCTAGAAGGTTCACGAAAGTTCTATGACGATTCAAACAGTGTACTAAAAATCTACGCGTGCGAAGCCGCGCGAGCACACCTAGTCGAAATATAAAAAATAATAAGCAGGAAATGAAAAATAATTAAGAACTCACATGAAAACAAATTTAAAAGATAAATATTTGTGAAAAGGACCTGGTTATTGATAATATTAAATTAAACAGTTAAATTCAACACTTCAATTAGACATTTTCGAAATAACAAAAAGTGTCAATAATAAATTGAATATTATAAATAAACAGGTCCTTTTTACAAATAATTATCTTTTTAATTTGTTGTCATGTTAGTACGTAATAACAATTCGTTTTTTAATTGATTATTCAAAATATTCTTGTTTTAGTAAAATAGAAAAAAAAACAGAAATGCGTCAAAAAATCAAATTTTCTGGAACTTTTCAGCCAGAGTTGTCCTTCTCGGGAGACAACTTGCTCTCCGCCATTTCCAACGACTTTTAAGTTCACGTGGTCAAATTCCCAATGTTCATCATTTCTAGAATTTTTGGCCACGTTGAGTATTGTCATCATGGCTTTCGCGATACCTATTGTCATTGTCGTTTTACTACCCTGAGTGGGATTCTATCTATTCTTAGAAATATACGAAACCTAAAGATTGCGTTACATCTTTTTTTAAAAGCTAACCCATAAAAAACAAGTTTTTATTACACTCCCTTTCAGGTTATTGGGAATCAGGTTTCGTGCCTGCTGCACGCGTCGGGGTCATTACTCATTTGTATTGATTCCAATTTGAAAAAAAACATTAAAATTTCGAAAAATCCAAAATGATTATTGAATTTTTTTAAACGAAAATTTGTGAGATCATTTTTATCATCGCTGCAAATCTACCTGCAAAGATTCAGCTCAATTGAATCACGCAAAAAGGGTAAAAAATCCATCCAAAGTTTTTCCGGCGGACAACAAACCGCAGACGCTACGAGTTAAAAAAGGGAGTATCAATGAATTTATATTTAAAAAAAGTTTTTTTTTTAAATAATTAATCTGCATTTCTAAAATTGATTTTCGATTATTCATCAAGAATGCGTCTTTCTGCAGAATTTCAGAGCAATTGTTAGTCAGGAAGTCGCTCAAATTTTAATTTCTAATTCCTCGCTGACAGACAATTGAAACTTAATAAAAACATTTACAAAAACAGCCACATTTTGGATAATCAAAAACACTTACATATTTACAGGAGACGCCTGTCTAGAGAGGAGGTATACAGTGGCACTCTTTACTACGAAGCAGAGCGCCAATAGAATGCTGCAGACAGGAAGAGAAGGAAGTCATCCCGCCATGCTATTTCCTTGCCCAAGACGCCCTAGAACTCGTGGGTCCAGGATCAGACCCCTTAGCTTCGCAGGATCCATTATCGTGAAGAAGAATCTTCCTTGGACAGAAAGACATCCTATGATAAGCTCTTGTGGTGGTGAAATCCTTAAAATAGTGGTTCTTAGAGATGGGTCGTTCATGAATGAACTGTTATTTTTGAACAGTTCACTTTACTGAAAGAATGAATGTTAAAGATCACTTTAGCGAACTACTCTTCATTATTTTAGTAGTTGGAAATCATTATTTATATTTTTTTAAAAAGTATTTTTGGAAATTCTTGTTCATCAAATCCTAAATGTAACCCTATCCCCCTTCCCAAGGCAGCAAAATTTTAGTGATAATTTGGCAGCTTAATTTTTTGGTGGGCCAGTGAATATTTAATTTATTATGAACGATTGAGTTGACGTGGATAAAAAATGTCAGAAATGAACAAAGTGAGCTTTACTATTGAAAATCAATAATTCAAACGAAGCACCAAAATCAAAGAATCACAAAAATAAAATAATATTGGATTGCAAATAACGACTTAAATATAAACTGTTACGGCTTTCACGCATTCTGCCGCAAATTCTGCCATCTAGCCATCATTTGTGCAACTCAATTACATGCTCGTATCCTGTAAGGTTTGAATATTTCAGCATTTAATTTAATCGAGCATAATTAGAGGAGCCAGCATTAAATCTTGCCTTTCATTATTATACAGAGCACCTGAATCGACCTCACTAAGCATTGTTCCGATTAAAAACCACTGCCTCAAATCGCGGTTAAGACCAATTATGCTTCGCTTCCTTGTCCTGTCTCGTCAAGATTTTTTTTAAAAATGTTTATTCAATGTTTCTTCAATTTTTATTCAATGTTACAAATGTTTACAATGTTTACAGTGTTTACAAAATTAAATTAAGCTTTTTTCATTGTTGCTGAGTGTCTTGGCAGCAAGCAAACACTAAATTGATTTGACGCCCTGCCTGCTACGCTAGTAATTTACTATAGCAGACAGTGCTCATCCAGTAGTTTAATGTTCAAGAATATTTATTATTTATATAACATTTGTGAATCAATCTTATGGCCAATTAAAATTAAGTAATAGTAATAATTAAATGTTTACAATTTAATAATGGAGGTATTTAATTCTATTATAGACAAAAGGAAAAAAAATGATCTGAATAGGATATTTAATAAAATAAAACAATTTAAAGTATTTAAAAATATGAAAAAAAAGTTCTTGTAGGATTAGAATATTTCAAATTTAGTTTATATTATTCATTAATTCATTAATTCATTTTTATTTCTATCAACCCACATTAATGCAGTAATTTTTGTATGTTTTTTTGGGTATATTTTGTACGTATATTTTTGGGCTTCTTAAAAAACATTCTCAATTTAAATGCATACTGCAAATATTCATCAAATCGTAGATTTCTGACCGTTCTGAAGGCAAGTTAGTGCTTGCTGGTCTTTGACAAGATTAACACGCATGTGATAAATATCGGTAAAATGTTATCAATACTATGGCTGGGGTTTATAGTTTGTGAACATGTGGTGTATAACATGTAATGTTGGTCACTACATATAAATATATAAATATTAAAAATATCAATAATGAATAGCTATTTCTTAATGTATACACACAGTCATTTTCAATCAAAAAATACTTTTTCAACATAATTCAAACACGAAGGATTATTTCTCGTCACGACTTTATTCGTTGCGTCTCATCCCCTTTCCAATATGCGATGAAGGTTATTCAAAAATGAAAAAATAAACTGTTATCTTTTCGATCAACCCCGAACCGGAGAAAACAAATCCTATTGTGAAAATATTATGGGAATATAAAATCAACAAGGGAGTGCTCTTTAAGATTGTATTCCCAAACTTTTTAATGTAGGGTTTTTCAAAATACGCCGAGGCTCTATTATGTACTGAAACTGAAAAGAAAATATTGTAAACTCCGGATTGCTTTTGCGTATTATAATAAAATGGAACACTGGAAATGCAAAAGTTGAATAGTATTTTTATAGTCATTTTTTCAACGCTATTATGTAATATCAGCTATGTAAATGGTATTAAATGAACCTCACGATTTAGCAAATTAACATTTTTTCACTGTTGTATTTTGCTATAACTTTGTGGTTATTCATTATGAATATAATTAAACTAATTAACTTTGTTTATCACCACTAAAGTTTTTCAAAATACGCCGAGGCTCTATTATGTACTGAAACTGAAAAGAAAATATTGTAAACTCCGGATTGCTTTTGCGTATTATAATAAAATGGAACACTGGAAATGCAAAAGTTGAATAGTATTTTTATAGTCATTTTTTCAACGCTATTATGTAATATCAGCTATGTAAATGGTATTAAATAAACCTCACGATTTAGCAAATTAACATTTTTTCACTGTTGTATTTTGCTATAACTTTGTGGTTATTCATTATGAATATAATTAAACTAATTAACTTTGTTAATCACCACTAAAATTTATTTGGTAAAACCAACCGGTTTCGGAAACGACGTTCCTTCGTCAGGATATATTTAATACTAATTGAACTTTAAAAAATTATAAACAATCATACTTCAGTGTTAAGTGTCCAAATGGGGGTAAATAGTGGGGGGTGCGAAAGAAACAGGTGATAGGGTGAAAAAGAACATATTCAAAACAGGACTATAAGTTAAATTTTTTTGGTTGTTTATAATAGATTCATTATTATTTATAGCTTTCTTAATCTCTAGGGCCTCTAAATTATTTTTTTTACTATCAATGTGAAGAATGTTGACTCCTGTATTTTTATCAAAACTATGGTTACTCTAATATTTTTTAACTAATTCATGATTACACATATGAATATAAAAACAACTGTTTTTTAAGTTCTACCTCTTTAATTTTTTGAGACGCATTTCGCATTATGAGGGCATTATCAATCTAAATATTTTACATTCAACAACTCATATTTATTTTTTCAATTGATTCAGCAACATTATAGACTGACATTTTTAAAAATATTGATTGTATTATTTGTATAAATCTACTTATATTATTTGATTAATTACACCTACATGATTCGGAAATACCTTCCCGTCGGCAGGGTGTAATATAAATGTTATATATATGTTATATATATGGGATGAGGATAGATTTATAACTTGAACATTTATATCATGTTGTAAATCTATCCTCATCCTTATATATACCTGCAATTATTCTTGATTCTGCCATCTTGTAATAATATTTTTTACATAAATCTAAAATACCATAATGTAATTCACTGAAAAATTAAGCAAATGAAATTTAAAAGTATTTAACTCTGTATTTACAGTGTATGCTTAAAAATGAATAAATAAATACATCTTACTCTATAAATTAAACGTGCCATCAGAAAAAATAAAATCCACCTAAGAAATAATAATATGTGAGAAAACATAAATATCGAATTAATTCTTAATGAAGAGACTCGAATATTAATCCATTAATTAATTATTATTTTTGGTCGGTGAGCTTTTTCATTCACAGTTACGAGTAGGGAAGCTTGTCATGATACCAGCGTGAAAAGGCTGTCACGGATATGACTTCGACAGAAAAACTAAGCCGAAACATTAAGTTTATTATATAACAAGGGCACCCGTTCTCCTCTCGTTAAAATAAATGAAGCGTTCAGAAAACATTCAATTTACTTTTATATTGACATAATAAAAAGCTTTCTTGAACAGGTATATTTTGGAAAATATAAATGAGAATCGCTCTTACAATTATTAAGGACCTCTCTCTTTTAATGAAAGCCTTACATTGTAGAGATTTTTAAAATAAGTATATATTTTTAAGTACGTTTTTTATTATAGATATCTCACAAGCATCTAAATCTCAATGGAAAGTACGTCTCCTTCACAATTTAAGCAAAACATTAAGTTAGTACGGTTCGTTCACTTTATGAAAGTAAAATTTTATGAAAGCCACTTGCGTTAGTGTGGGTGATCCCTCTGTAACACGTAAACTGTGCAGTAGTATATGTTTTAAAGCTATTCCACTGGCCACTTTAGTTTCACGGGGCACGTGCAGAGTATGCGGATGCCCAGAAGGATCCTCGAGGGACATCTGGGTGGGAGAAGAAGAGTCGGCAGACCTGGGCTGCGATGGGAAGACGAGGTCAGAAGGGATGCGAACCAAATACTGCGGGTAACTGACTGGAGGACCGCAGCGGGAGACAGGAGAAGTTGGAGACGAGGACTGATGGAGGCCAAGGCTCAATGTGAGCTGTAGAGCTACTAAAGAAAAATGTGTTTAAATATGATCCCACAAGTTGTTATGGCGTAAGTCGATTCATATGGTAATGGTAAACCAAACTGAGTACAAATCAAATATCAGATGTAAAATTGGCTTTTGCTGTAAAAGTATTGCCAATTCGAAAAAACACAAAAAAAATTTCTCTTCTTCTTCATCTTTTTTAGGCCTGCTTACCTGTTGTGGCTCCTATATTGTCTTCTTGGGAGTTGGACAATAGCTGTCCCTCCGTCTTTTGGCTGGTCGTCTTGGAGCTCTGTTTCTCAGGGTTGAATGATATTTTGCGGCTCTGCGGACTGTCATTCTTCTAACACGATTGCTCCAGAACTTTTTTCTCTGTCGTCTTTATCTTACGACGTCCTCGACTTCACATATTCTTTCACATATTATCCGTGTTGAAAATCCGATCTCGGAGGATTTTGCCAGCGATATTTCTTAATATTTTCATTTTACTGGTTCGAAGAAGGTTTTGGTTTGTACTGTTATTAACAGTGGTGAATATTAATTTATAGGTTAAGTCCTGTGTTTCGGTGATGTAACGTAGGTCTACATGTCATAGAAAATATGAAACGTTATATTTTTTGTCATCATCGAATAGACATTTTCACACCAAAATAATTTCACAACAAAAAAAAAAATTCACAAAAAAAAACACACAAAAAAAATTAAAAATATTTATTCATTACTCTCGTATTTTCGGCCAGTGTGTTAAAGAGAGCAGAATATTGCACATCGCAGTTAAATTGAGAAAGAAAGAGCACGACAATACCACACATTTTATGTAGGACAGAGATGGCGGTTGCTTGGGTTTCGGTGAAAGCGAAAAAAATATCGAAAGAGTACGGTAGAGTCGCGTAACACGTGTTTGACAAAGACGGAGTGCAGGCGACCTAGCGACCGCGTTGTTGATACGTCAGCGGAAGCGCACGCAAATTCGATATGCCATGATTTTATGATAATTTACTAAAATAATGCAAAGATTATGTTTACCTTACATAATTATATAAAGGGATATTTAAAAAGTTATATCTGTATCGTATATGTGTATATTTTATCACATATTAAAAACTATGCCGATTTTTAATCAGGTAATGCTGTGCTACACCACCGTTCCCGAAGGTATTTTTTAGCCGTTAAAGAGTTAAGATGACAGATCATGCAATATGAAGATGACAATTTTATCGGTACGTACGATCGGAAGTTTCAAAATAAATCTCGTAATCCACTACGACCCTCGCGAACCGCTCCAGTCTGGTTTGAATCTCCGCTGCCGCGAGCTTAGATAGTGCTTATTACAATGCAGATATCTCTTTCTTAAATTCTGCTCATTATTTTAAGGTGTCTCTATAAAAAGGGTCAATATGCAAAAAAAAAAATGGTCTTGTGGTTAGGACACTGGCCTCGTGATCCAAAGGTTGCGGGTTCGATCCTCACTCCAGACTAGCAAGTTAGTCCTATTTTCATAGTACAAGCGCTTAGCTTAGTTTGAAAATAGTAAGAATATTGATGTGACACGTATTCCGTGTTCACATCTCTATTTTTATTTAAAAAAAAAAAAAAAAAAAAATTGACCGGAGAGAGAAAAATAATCAGATTTATTTTTTCTAATATTCGCTTGTCAATTATGGACATGTTGTTACTACCAGATGAATATAGACCTTTTTCCATGTAAGACAATTTTAATGGTCAAATTTCGACAAGATTGAGTTAAAATTAATAAAATGAAATACCGCCCATGATGGATACTATTCCAGACCATTTTAAAACAATAAAATTACGCCGTTATTTATCTGATCTACTATATAGACCTTTTTTAAAGTGACACCCTCATGTATAAGTGGTTAGTTATAACCACAAACCACCAAAATAAATAGACATAAACTAACGAAAATTCCCCCTTTACCATTCGGCTCCGCGTCTGGTGCCAATATATTCGCCTTGTTTGCAAATATTACAACGAGCTTGAAAATTTTGAAAAAAATATGAAAAAATCCAACTAAGTACACTTAAAAAGTTAAATGTCTTCGTAAATAAGTCGCGCTTAATAACAAGAAGATGTTTTTAATTAAAACTCTGTTTGGAAAAAATACATCTTGTGTACTAGGGGATTAAATTATGCAAGAATAAATTTATTTATTTATTCATGGGAAACTGACGGTATTAAATAGTACGTAGACCATCTTACAAGTTTACACAGAATTAACATGTTATGTATTAAAACATAATAACAGAAACTTAATAAAATACAGAAAAAAAGAAAGGTTGAATATTAGAACAAACCAAGGGAGTCAAATAAGTAAAAGTAAAAGGGGATTCAGGAATGAAGATCTTATATATAAAAATAAAATAAGACAAGAAAAAAAAGATCAAAGAAATACGAGATAAATAAATATAAGCAATACATCTGCATATTATATGAGGTATGGATAAAAGAAAGAAGCTATATTAAAAAAAAAAGATTTAAAACTGAGGTCAATATCCGAGAGTTTTAAAATCGTAAATCGATGAATTGAAGAGATGTCGCCAAATGTAGTGTTGAAAAAATTAGATGAGCGATATTCCTACAAAAGCGTTTTGTTGGGAGTTGGTACAGTTGCCGGCAAACTTTTGAAATTTTTGGCGTAGTGGGGGAATGCGCAGAAGACAAAATTTGGGTCTCTTTGGTGGAATGGTACATGCGTACGCATGTAACCCCCCACTACGCCGTAAAATTTCAAGACGTTTGCCGGCTACTGTAGTATAATGTGAAAGGCTTCAACGGCAGTATCTATAAATATATCCCACACATATGTATTATGTCCCCCTCACACGGAATGTGTGGAACGCTAGGACCCATTCCCTTTTACAAAAAAACCAATGTAGTTCATTTCTGTACCTACATATTAGGTCCTTACATATGAAATTGACGTTTAGTATGGGAGGAACATAAAGCCGATTTTTTTTTATTATAATATATTTATTTAATCAAAGTATGTACCATTGCTATCTATGCACTTTTGCCATCTCATAGGTAGTTCATCGATCCCTTTACTAAAAAAACACATTCGGACGGGAATCAATAAAATCTTTGAAGGCGGTTTGGACTGCCCCATCGGAGTTGAATTTTTTCCTTTGCAAGAAGTTATCCAAATTTTGAAAAAAATGGTAATCTGTTGGGGCAAGGTCCGGAGAGTACGGTGGATGTCTTAGACATTCCAATTGAAGCTCCTCTAATTTGGTAGCCGTCTGTTGTGCAGTGTGTGGTCTAGCGTTATCATGAAGCAGCAGTGGCCTAGAGCGATTAACCAGCCTCGGTTGTTTAGCAGCTAGCTTTCCATCATGGTTTGCAGTTGCTGACAATAGACATCAGCCGTAATCGTCTGGCCAGATTTAAGAAAGCTGTAGTGAACGACACCAGCACTAGTCCACCAAACGCTCACAAGTAACTTTTTTGGAGTCAATTTTCGCTTGGGGCATGGTTTGGCTGGTTCGGCAGGGTTCAGCCATTGCGATGAGCGCTTCCGATTATCGTACAGGATCCACTTTTCATCACAGGAAATGATTCGATTTAAAATCCCTTCATTATTGTGCCGGTTGAGTAATGCAACGCAGCAGTCAACGCGCGTTTGTTGATTTGCTTCACTCAATTCGTGAGGTACCCACCTTTCAAGCTTTTTTCACCTTACCAATTTGCTTCAAGTGGATTAAAACAGTTTTATCACTAACACCGCAGCCTGCAGCTAACTCGAATGTGGTTTGCGATGGATCCGCTTCCACAATAGCCTTCAATTCTTCATTATCAACTTTGGTCTCCGGCCGTCCACGGGGCTTGTTCTGCAGGTAGAAATTTCCAGAACGAAAACGTTGGAACCAAAAACGCACTGTGTTTTCTTTTGCGGCACCGTCGCCATACACATCATTAATCCTTCGAGCCGTTTCTGCAGCACTGGTGCCACGGTGGAACTCGTACTCGAAAATAACGCGATATTTCAAGTTTTTCATTTTGTAAACTGAGAGACGCAAAGAAAAAAACAATTGAGGAAAAAACAAATAAATTATAATTTTCAAAACACAAATACATGAGTAAATAGCTGTATAAATTTGGATTTGGAATTCCTAACCAAAGAGAAGATATTTGAGATCAAATTTGCCAGTACGGCAAAACGCCAATTTCATATGTAAGGACCTAATATTATTTTATACTATGTGGTTGTTACCCTTTTAAACTGAGAACATTGATATCTGAGCACAATATCAGGTTATGCCGTAATTTAAATACCCGCGGGCTAAAAAAAATATACCACTATTCCTGTGTAAAACTTTTACTGTCTGCCTTATGTATTAGGCATGTAAACAAGCGTGTACTCTATGTGTGTAACGTTTAATCCGTTAAAATAAACTTTTTTGAAACCGCCGCGAATTTACCACAAAATCAACAGAATGTTTGCAATGTATCTATTGAAAAAACACAATGCGTTTCGTATGAACATCGGAATTCTGCGCTGGGATGGAGCAATTTGGAGAGAAATGTTGATTGTAAAGTAAACAGAGACTTGATGAGCCCCCGGCTGCCCGGCGATTGGTGTTTACGCCGCCATATTTACATTTATCCGCTCTGTACACGCTGCTGATAGGCTGCGGTATGCTCGGTAGGGGTGGTTCGCGCTGCACCTAACGTACCTGTACTTGAGAGCCAACTCTCAAATTCAAAAGACAAATTTACTTATATTCTATTTTAAAGTTTAAGTATATATTTGCGATCTAAAAGTGTTATATTCAATATATATATATATAATAGTATATATATATATATACATATATATATGAATATTTTTTATTCTTAATATAGGTAATATTTTATAACCTTTATTATTTTATAACCTAATATATTCATTGTAAAATATCATTATATCAAATTTCTAATCAAAAGCACGTATCACAAACTTTCTTAGTTTTTTTCTTAAACATTTTCATATTTTTTTCGTCTCTAATATCCTCTGGCAGACTCACATACAACTTCATCCCTCTGTACATCACAGAAGTTTGCGATCTTTTTTTCTTTCTGAATGGCAATTTTATTTCATCTTTTTTCTTGTACAATGTTCATGTTGCTTCTTTCTTATTTTTCTTACTAATTCAAATGTATTGTTGTGTCCATTAACAATTTTGTATAAAAATAGAAGTACATTAAATTTAATTAATCACTATTTATATAATATAATTAATAATTTTTTGGCTTTGGGAGGCACACGAAAACACTATTAATTGATTTAGTTTAATTTATTACCAAATAAAGTCCTGGACACGCATTCGATGGTAGCGCTGTCCTTAATTTTGTAGTCGCGAAATGTCTTTCGAATATTTCACGCACTTATCATTAAACTGTCCTTGATTCGCACAAATTAACGATATTAATATTCCTTAGATCATTTATGATAAACTCTGTCCAATCTTCTGGTTTACGTCTTCTGGGTATTATGCCGTGTTTTTACGATCTTAATGGCTGATGTTTCGGATTCCACTGCAGGGTCCATCATCAGGCTGATATGTTACTGTGAGTGTTGGTGATTTGGTCAAGTATTGGCTTGCAATACCGTGTCGAAAGCAGGATGAAAACGTTGTCAGTGTTGTATTAAGTATTGGCTAGCAATACCGTGTCGAAAGCTTGGTATTTCTGTGTTACGTGGCAATACTGTGTCGGAGTCATGCATTGTGTGTATGTTATGGGGAGTATAAAGTCTTTAAAATGTTATAACATATAATCAACTTATTATAAAAAACATTATTATGTATCTACTGTATAAATAAATATAATAAAAAATAAAATATATTTAATTATTTGTAAACCCCATAAATTTGTTTATATCACGCCAGTCTCGAATGTGTTAAGGGTGTCGCAAGGAAGGAGATGAATTTTAGAGTACCTATAGGTTCTCTAATCTCTTGATCCTTATAGGGTACGCTCTCCATCCAGTAAGATTATTGGTCCTCTTCGGGATTCAAAAAAGCGATCTGGATTAAATCTAGAGTCTGCTCAGGGGCGGAGAACACAAAACATAATACTATTTCGTCATATTTTCATTCGGATGGCTTACAAAACCGACACAAAAAGACACTCAAACATTTTTTTTATACTGAAATTTGTTTTCAATAACATGCAAATAAAAATTATTAAAAAAAATATTTGTGTGGTATAAAAAGGCAGCAATATCTAAAAAAAATTTTGGATGTTGTCACCGAGGATTACTTAATTAATTTATGGGCTATGTTTCCTATAATATGTCGAATTCAGTGCACCATAAATGAGTAATAATTTCATAACTCCATATTTTTATTTTATTATTGCTATATTTGCTTATATATCCCACAATTGATCTAATTTCTATCAATCTAATTTTTAAAGAGACTAGAAACAAAAAATAATTACAGATAATCGAGGATTTTCCAACACTTGAATGTTTCATTTAACATTTCAAATTTGGGAAATATTTATTTTAGTGTCTCTATGAGAGACAGAAGAGAAGGAGTACACATACAAGGTACAAATATGCATTTTAAAACAGTTTCATGATTATATTATGTGTCTAGTAGGTTTTTGTATATTATGTTTTTTGGTATCAATTATAATTTTTTAACAGATTGTTAGTTAACTTTGTAAAAACCACTACCAGATTTTAGGTCTACCGGTTTCGAGACGTACCCGTCTCTTCGTCAGGACCAACACTACATCACTACATTCACAACACTACACACCTCAACCATAATATTGTTACACTTCCACCAATAATTGATCACATGCGTGTTAGTCTTGTCAGGGACAAACATGCACTGATTAGCCTAATGAACCATCAGGGATCTACCGAAAGAGAGTGAGAAGGGGCGGGGTCTAAAGTGGGTGTTACCCCATCTTTTATGAACATTAAATTAAACAAGGGCTACATGTAAAATTAATTTGGTTGTTAATTAGGGATGCTCTATTATTCACCGCCTCCCTCTCTGATCTGTTATTTTTCTGAATTTAATACCAAGAAAACAAAATTGATTTTGGGTAGTGGTAGAATTAAATATTGGTACGTTAAGTTTATCTCTAAATCTTGTAGAACAAATATGGTTTCATGTGTAATAGGAATTTTTAATTTTTTAATTTTGATTCTTTAATTTTTTATTATATATATATATATATATATATATATATATCTATTATTTTTGGTACTTTTTATTGTTTATATAGTTGGGCACTTGGGTAGATATTTTTATATTTAGAATTGTTTTAATTATTATTTTTTGGGTAGTTTCTAATTTTGATATCGTGGTTTTATATGCCCCTTCCCTTCCAATAATACCATACTGTAATTGGGATTGAACAAAAACGCAATATATTATTTTAAGATTTTTCGTTTTTCTATTTATTTCTATAAATATATTTCTAAGATGCCCACAAAATGCAATCAAAACTTTTTGTCATTAATCTTATATGGGAACACCAAAAGAAAATATTCTACATTGAAGTTATCATAAAAATATCTAAATAGTTAATTGTTTGTACGTTATATATAGGTAACAAGAATTAAAAAAAATTATTTTCATATATTTTATGTACACTTCTGGATATTGTTTGTTCATATACTACCTGGGTATGCTTATTATTTCTCTTATACCTATCTACTTTTTTAATTTTATTTCTATCCATTTTGCTTTATTTTTTGTTATTTGGATTATCTTATGCATAACGCCGGCCGCACACTGGATGCGTTTTCGTACGAAATTGAGTAATACGTATATTATGTACGAATACGCAAATACATTCCTCACCTTCGAAGTAGTATTGACCATCGCACACAGTACACGATTTAGTAGTGCATGTACGTATGTATAGATGCGACGTCCGACACGATCCGGATTTTTGCGATTTCGTACGACGGATATTGAAAAATTTTTCAATTTGATACATGAACACAAATTTTTGTGGGTCCAAAGCGATTCAACTGCGTGACCATCAGCGCATATTATGGCGAAGAATCTCTGAAGAAATAAAAATACCTGTAAGTTAAATAATTTGGTTTAAGTTTGGTTGAAGGTGAGGTATAATTATGTACTTGAAACAAAAAAACTTTTACATATTTCTCCGATGTTATGAGCTCTCATTGCACTTCGAATCTCCCCAGCATTTGTGAATCTATTAGATAGATAGTCATGAAATTTGTTATTATTTAAGTCTGCCGTAATATGATGGAATTTACCAAATTCATCCCTTCTGGTATATATTTCGTTCACCCATTCGGTACTACGATGCAGACGATGTCGTAGTAGCCTACGAGTCAGAAGAGAATTTTCCAGAAGATACTGATTATTCGTTTGGCACAAACGTTATTGGAGAAATGCGAAAAGTAACTGATCGTGACCAATGGAAGACGCAATCAATGCACGCGCTCAAGACGTACGAAAATAATCGTACGAATACGTGCGATAATAGTTCGTATCGAAAGTGCGACCGGCCTAAAGCTTATTTAATTGTTGTATTTGTGTTATAATATTTATGTATTTTTGATCATTTTTTATAAATCTTTTTTTTTTTTAAAAATAAATTTTTGTTTAACACCACTTTATTGAGTTAAAAACCAACTAGTTTCAACTCACAGCTGAGTCTTCATCAGGGTACAGTATTAACTAAACAAAAACAGAATTACGAACAATCAAGAAAGCATTAAGGGAAAAAAGAGACAGAACGTTAACTGTGGCGGGTGTTGGGTGAAAGAGAATGGGTATGGGTGGGCGTAGTCAATTGGAAGGGGAATATATCTAGAATTGGACTGTGCGATAAATCAATTTGAAGATTAAGTAAATATTTTTTATTTATTTTTAATGATTTTTTTTATTTCTAACCTACCTATGTCATTTCTATGAAGTATATCTACACGTAAAGATTGGTCAAATGCGTGGTTTTTTCCTATTAAATGAATTGCAAATTCTGAATAGCCTATACTATTTAATCATCTTTTGTATTCAATGACTCTTGTATTTATATTCCTAGCTGTTTTTCCCATGTAAAATGCAGGACAATCGTTGCACCTGAGTTAATAAATCTCTGAATAGCTTAGTTTATATTCTTTATCTTTAGAATTTATTCAAAGTCTCCCTAAGTTGTTATTTGTGTAAAAATCGGCTTTAATTTCAGGTGGAAATTTTATATATTTTTATTCTTTATTTTGGGTAAGAGATACTGAACACACGAAATGAACATTTATAATTGAATTAGGATGATTTTTCTATAATTATCTATTTTCTCAGCACGCCTTACATTATTAATGGTGTATATTAAAATATTCATGTTTTCTCTGTAGTATAACAGAGAGTAAAAATACCGGGAAGGTTTATAATGATAAAATATTTAAAATATTTTACTCGCATTAAAGAAATACACATGTACTTTTCGCGCTCGCCTATTAAAAAACAAAATAATATTACAAAGAGCGTTCTTGAACATTTTTAGTTAAATTATATATTTTTTTTACAAAAGCATGTTTTTATAATATGTAACAGTGGGCTTTGTCACGAACACTTAAATAAACGGCTAAAACTATTTACAGAAAACTCACAGCCGTGCCACGCTTTATAATTTTCCATTTTAAGTCGTTACAAAAAATATATACTGTGGGAGTAATGGAAATAACTTCTTCAAAAAGATAAAAATGATTATGTTGTGATATTATTAATATAATTATTAAATATATAAATTGTTTCACCACTTATTTACTGAAAATATCAACGTGTTTCAGTTAAAATATCAACGTGTTTCGTTAAAAATCAAAAAATCGAAGTATATACAGTAAAATATAAAAATAATATGTATATGGGAAATGAATAAAAAATAATTACGTACTAAAAAGATTTTTTTTTTCGTTTTATTGATTTAACGTTTCTATAGATACATACATACAGTAAATATCTACAAAAGTAGACGTAAAATCGATAATACATTTAATATAACGTACTTATCATTGACAAGAATAGAAAACTGACACAGAAAAAACATTTTTTATTTATTATTAATAATTGAAAAATATTAGATCGAAACGTAACAACGTAAATCTTACAAATCGAAATATATTTATTTTTATGTGAGATATTAAACATGTTTTACGTGGAGATTTTACCAATAACTTTGAAGTTAAATAATTTATAAAAAATAACAAACGAATGCTTTTCGAAAGCATTCGTACGCCTTAGCACGTTTGTCACTTCTTTCTGTTGTGGTAGAGATCGGTTGTACCGTAAAATAAGACGCAAGACGGCGAAACTCTGAGACATGTTGTATGCGTGGGGGTGGTTGTCTCCATCTCAAGCCAAAAATCTCACAAAAGTCTCATCAAAAGTGAAAATAATTAAATAAATAACACCATCTACCTATCAAGCGACCAAAAAAGATTATAAACGGTGAAATAAAAATGCTATAATAATTTTTTTCATCTTCGAGTATGAAAATTTTAAACATGAAAATTATAAAGAGTATAGACAAAATAAAGCAGAAGACATCAACATTATTTCATTATTTTTTCTTTATGTATTGAAATAAAACTGATATTAAATACAAACATTTCACTAGAGACATATCACGGCGTCTTCAGGAGAGTGCCCTCTCGCCGTGGGGTCAAGTCGAAGTCTTTGTAGGGTGGCTCAGGGCTAATGACCTGTATGAGCTGGCTTAAGTGATCACTTTACACAATACGACATTCACCGATTCCATTATCCATTCCATAATTATGTAATGTGATCACTTAAGCCAGCTCACACAGGTCATAAGCCCTGAACCACCCTATTAAGACTTCCAAACATACTTGATCTTAATTAATAATTATCCCTCTGTTGACAAAATCCGGTAATTGTGTTTTCAGAACATACATATAGAAATATCGTTAAAAAAATATTATTACAGTGGGATATTTGTGTATTTGTTATCTATTGTTATTTTTTTCTTGAAAATTATAAATTCTTCAAATTATTATGTGAGAGGTCAGATTTTTTAAAATATTTATTTATTTATTTATTTAATGTTTATGGAAGACCAACAGCACAAAAAAAAAGCATAGAAAACATTAATACAATATAGATGGCCAATTACAGGTCTCCACTGAATATGATATAATACTACTAAAAAAATGTATTGGAATTCTTCCACGTCCGCTTCTAATACAGAATTGCCCTGTTTTGCAACACGTACGTTCAAGCAAAGACGTGTTTTCAGAACTGCGCGTGGCGCGAAGGATAAGATAAACATCTCGTTTAGTTGGTAAAATAGCTAAACGTTATGGGGTGAATTGATGTGAAAATGATCGAACAAATTTTCGTTAAAATTTTTTTAACAATTATAATATAATTTTGGATTTTTCGAAATTTTAATGGTTTTTTCAAATTGGAATAAATACAAATGAGTAATGACCCCGACGCGTGTTGTAGGCACGAAACCTGTTTCAATGAGAAAGGGAGTGTAATAAAAACTCGGTTTATATGGGTTAGTTTTTTCTTGCTTGCCTTGAGTTCTATTTTGTGCAGTTTTGTTGTAGTAAAATTTTGAAGTGTGGTTTTGATGTATAATTGCCTCATAAGAACGTCAAAATGTTAAACAAGTCATCTAAATGAAACATTCTCGATCTTCCGATGATACATATCAAAATACACACAATGACATTAATATTTAAATAATTTATATTTTATTTTTCAAAAACAGCAAAACAATTTTGTGGTGACATTATTAATATAATGAAAAAAATTAACTTGGTTTTCAACACCTTTGTATTGTCAAATATAAGCATGTTTCAGAGCCCATGGCCCCTTTGTCAGGATACAATTGTAAACTAACAAATTAAATTCGAAAATCGATGTATAGTCAGTCAAAATATAGAGATATTATTTTTGGAAAACGAATAATAATGAAGTAAGTATCTACAACAACTATTTGTAAAAATGAACACGTTATTTTTAATATTCAATTTAATTCTAATCTATCAAACTATGATTCTGTATAATTTGTATGTAAAATTTGTAAAGCCTTATTTAATATCAAAATAATAGCCATAGCCATAGCCATAGCCAAAAGATGGTTAGAAAATTCGGAATAATTTTTGCTATTTAAACACTTTAAGTGTTCCTTAACTCTAACTTCAAAATTTCTATACGTTTTTCTTATATAAAAATAATCACAATCATTAAAAATCATCCTATTCCTTATTATTAAATATATATTTTTTATAATTATTATTAGTATTGAAAGCTGGTTGAATGAGATTCGGGATTTTTTTAAACTATTGAATTGAAATTTTGACTATTTATAAATACAATTTTTCTCCAATGATTTTCAATATCAAAATTCGATTTTTTAATTTAATTTGTCAGTATACAATTCTATCCTGACAAAGGGGTCATTGGCTCTAAAACATGTTGATATTTTTCAATACAAAAGTGGTGAAAACCAAGTTCATTTTTATTTATTATATTAATTTATATTTATTTCAATTTAAATATTTTTTATTGCATGAAATGTACACACTTATAGCAGCTAAGAACATTCGACGCATCTCAAACACTCAAGATGTGCGATAAATAAAGACACAAGGTTGTGTACGCAGGAAACGTCGGTAGCAGCGGGTCAAAAAAATGGAATATATCGCCCGTGTGCCTTAAATGTTTGAAAAACATTAGTTTACGGCACTTGCGCGCAGTGAAAATAAAGGCGACATAAAGAATAGGGGTTTGTTTACTTTTCCTCGAACGGGTGTGTCGAAAAAATAAAAACCCGTTGTAAAACTACTCCGAGAATACCGGGTGTACCGTAATTTATCTAAATAAACTCGGAACCCGGTCTTCCCCGCTGGAGCGCAGTTTCTTTACCTCTCAGCATCGGGAGAAATTTTACTTTAGCAAATAAATTTAGAAAAGCAACCGCTATATTATATTAACGCTTTTTCACCGCGAGGTGTTAGGGTAAATTACACCGACAAGTGTGCTAACATCACCGCTGCATTTTTTTTTAACATGAAGAGCTTATTGGATGAATGCGCTACGTTATAAGATGATATATTATTTTATTTATATTTTACTTGGAATTTAAACAGCTATTAATCATCGTGAAAACTTTGTGGAAGTTAGTTGTAATAGATTTTTAAGAAATTAAAAATAACAACATTGTGTTCTTCTCACTATAACATTTTATTATTATTATTTTTTTAATCATAACGTTTTCGACGTTTACTGCGTCATCTTCAATATATGTCGAAAACGTTGTGATTAAAAAAATTAAAATCTCGCTGAAAAACAGCTTGCTTGACATAAGTAGAACAAAATGTTATTTATGAAAAACAAATAGATTAAGCCAATCAAGTGAATCCACTTGATGAATAGATACTTGTACAACGTATTTAACAAAAAATCAGATATATGAATGTACACAGGTTAATAAATTCCAAAAAGGTAAAGGGGAAGAAAGATGGAATGGAGATGGTAACAATTTGAAAACATTAAGGGATATTATGAGCTTTTTCGACAGTCATCCAGATGACCAGAAGACCGAAAAACTCTTAAATGACTCCAAAATCCTGCGAAAAAACGGCTCAGAACTGAAGAAGATACAGTCTGAGAACTAGAAGAACCGACCCCAAAAGCCTACCTAGGCAATGAGTTGGGACAGTGCAAGAGAGAAGAGACGAACGTTTATATACGAGGCAAACGAAACACTAAAAATAATTTAAACTTTTATTTATTATATTAAGTCACTGGACGCGAATTTAATCGGAGCACCATTTTTAAATTCGCACTTATTGTTTAGATCGCATCAGTCACTATCGAGAATATTCCGCTCACAAGTAGGCACTTAGGTACTTCTTTACTGGCCGATTATAATTCACGTCTTCACTGTCTGTTGGACTTCTTTATCATGCTATCAAATAACTCGCACAGTTTGCCTTTCTCTCGCGTTAGCTCGCTGTCAGAGAATAACGAATAAAGAATCGCGCACGCGCTCATCCTTACTTTTATACAAAATACGTTGGTTCCGCGAATTTTCGAGAATGTTTGACTAGTTTCTCCATATTTATAGTGTTCTATGGTTTTTTAGAGAAAAGGGTTGTTGATTCTAGATTCATGTGGACTATTCAAGAGTCTTCAGTAATGCGTAGTTACAATTTTTTTACTCCCATGACACAATTTTTTTTATTCTGTCATAACAGCCTCGATGACAACGTGTTTTTGTGTTTACAGCAATGTTTTCCTTTTTATACTGCTATTTATTTATTATTTTATATCATTACTACTTCATTAATATTCTTTGCTAGATAGAAAAAACACTTGAATGGATTCAAATTCTTGGTATTTTAAGATGTCAATAATAGTAATGCATGTAGCATCAATATTATTATTACTTTAAAAATAAGCTAAACGATTATGCTATGAAAATAGAATTAACTTGCTGGAGTCCTGGAACAGGGCTCGAACAACCAACCACCAAATCACTACAACAACAAGATACTCACAGAATTATGTTTTATAATAAAAAAATTAAAATACTCGGTTTATATTATCACCTGAAATGAAAATCCAAAATGTGCTAAAGGTGGAGAACACTACAAAAAAGTGGCTTTATTTCTTACGGTCCTGATTTATCTTTAGTCAATTTTAATAGCATTGCCAACCTTTACGGTACAAAACAAATCATCCGCAACACGCTTGATTTATTTTCTTTAAATATGTTGGTTATTATTCCCGCTGCTGATTTCTGGGAATGTCTCGGTCCTCCGTTATATCTCTAAGAAATTTTCGTTGGTAAGCCTAACCCCCAAGTTTCCACGGAGACCATTTTTACCCCGGAAATGAAATACTTTTAATAGACAAAAAATTATGTAATAATACATGTTTGCTATGGTATCTACGCTGGACTACCGATGTTTCAACTCGACAGACTACAATCTATTCTAAACGCTGCAGCACGGATAATAATATATGGAACGTCAAAATTCTCGCACGTAACATCCCTTCTGCGATAATTGCACTGTTTTCGTTTTCCTATGAGTTGAACAAGCCGATAGAGTAGAATTTCGTGGTAAAATTTACCAAAAATTCACTAAAGTAACAAAATACATTTTTTTTTCAATACATTTAATTATTTTCAGCGTTGCTGATCGTATTTTTTATTATTTATCACTGTCAATGTTGAAACTATCAAGTTAACTGCCGGTAAAAGTGTTCTTTTTCCACGAATAATCAAGTAAATTGTCAATTGAGGTGTTCTTATTCGGCGTTGGTTTATATGACCGGTGTGAAGAAGCAAAGTTTTGCTAACTACGTAGTGTTAAAAATGTCAAATAGGCAACGAATGAGCGGGACCGATATGGGAGCTTTCGCTTATAGAAGGGTCCTAGATAAGAATAGGTGAAGTATCAAATTGGCAATCTCAGAAAGAAGGCGACCAGATTCACCAGATTAAAGCTGGAAGAAACAAAAAAATTTTTTTCGTGAATTAGATTTTTCTGTATACCTTCCCAATTGATTAATTAATTTGATTTAAAAATTTCACAGAACTTTGTTCTGAAAAATTACAACATCACAAATATGAATGTGTTCGTAAATATATAATATCTGTTGTATAAAAGTATTTCCAAATAAAATGAATTATTCAATTAATTCAAGCATCCATCTAGCGGTGGCATTGCAAAGTAATTTCAACTAGCGTATCAAAAAAAAGTGGATTGCTCTATGGACAAAAATTAAAATTAATCAATTAATAAAAATAAGAACTACATATAAGGTCGATATATTCACGGAAACATAGAGGGTTGCTCTAGCTTAGTGGTCAGAGCACCGGCCCCGGAAAGGAAGTGACCTGGGTTCGAATCCCAGTAGTAACTAATATTTTTTCGTGAATCAGATTTTTTGTATATCTTTCTAATTCATTAATTAATTTGATTTAAAAAAAAGTGTACAAAGATAGGGTAGTCTAAACTGGTCAATATGTATAAACATTTGTTGATTCTTAAGGTTCCCAACCTTAAAAGGGCAAGGGGTTCGGAGATAGTGATGTCTATTTCTACCCATGAACTGTGAAGCAAATCATTTTATGCGGTCCCTCGAGGGTTAAGATTACCAACTTGGAGTATAAGCCTCAAGACACTGGAAAAATTCCTCATAATTCCCGAATATTCCATTGAATTCCAAAGGAATGTATCCCTTCTCCGTTTTGAAACTTTCTCGAAGTTCCATTCATAATAATACCCCAAGCATGCGTGTGTACATCACACGGTCCGCGGTGCAGAAACTCTGTATGCGAACGCGGCTTTAGAATATTGTCGGAATGGAGAGGCATGATTTTTATTTTAAAAACCTTGATTTAGTCTTTTGGAAAATATTATTTTCTCAAGATTTCTATCCGTCACGCACCTATCTCAGATTTTAGCGTGTAAAGGTGAAGGGAAGCGTGTCGCATTTATTCGACTCATAGAAGTTTAACAATCTATGGCGGTCTTATTGTATTATAATTATATTTCACAGAAAACGGGCAAAGTTAATTTTTTAAACCTTGTAAAAACAAAAGTTTAACATTAATATTGTTCAGGGATTGCGGGTGTGGAAGAAAATTAAACACTTGTAATAAATTATAATTTTATTAATCCAGATACATTACAGATGTGTCATAAACACCTAAAGAGACTTCCATATATACTTAATTTATTTATTAAGGAATCTTAACAGTTTTTTAAACATATATTGTCAAAATATAGTGTTCATTTTATAGAAAATTAAAAAGATTCACATACGTTAAGAACAAAGATATTTTTAAGTGAATTATTTTGAATTAATTAATGAATAGTAGTAAGCAACAAACAATGTTAAGACTGAATAATGGTAAGTGATTGAATGTGAAAAAATAAAAAGTATATCAAGAAATGAGTTAAATAATGGTGAAGAGAAGATTAGATATAGCGAGTGAATGGTCAAAGTCGATTTAGTACATGTAATCTAAAGCATTCTTTTAAATTCAGTAAGACCAATGTTGAAGAGGTCAATGTCGATACAATTATTAATGAAAGCTTTGCATGCGCGATATGAAAATGTATGGGATGCTCTATTTTTCAGAACATGGAAGAACACGTTTTGTCGGGTACGTCTGCAGAAAACATGAAAAGAGATTAAATCCAATTGATTGGAACAGTCGAGATATCCTCTCAGTAGTTTAAATAATAGTGTTAGATCAGCATGTGCTCTTCGCTGTTCCAGAGTTTTTAAGTTGTGGAAATGTAGTGCTTGTGATAAGAGTCTGTAGTTTGAAGCTTGGATCGATATTTTTCGATATTCTCATCGAAAGATATCGATCATGTCGGAAGCCGCAGACAGCACAGCCCTATACCTTTTTTTGGGAGAATATTCTGGAAGCATTCGCAAATATCTATTAATAGAGGGAGAGACGCGATTTTTAACACTCTCCTCGTAGACCTCGTTCATCTAGTGTTTTATAACTAGTCTTAAGTTTTTATTAAAAAGTATTGTTCAAAATCTGTGTATTCGTAATTAAATAAATCTTGGAAGTATATTCCAAATTCTTCTTTTTATTCTCTGTTTCCCGTAATATATATATGTATTCCAATATTTAGATACCCCAGTATTAAAATATTGGTGGTGACCCCTTAAATAAAATAAAGCCCATAAAAAACAAAAAATAAAAGAGAAACAATATTCTCTCCCCCCACCCACAAGTCCTTTTCTAGACTTAAGTTTATTGTATAGTTTTGCTGCAAGATATGCATAATGCTTCTATCCAAAAGTAGTCCTAATTTTAGGCATTGCTAGATGCTATCTTATTTGAGTTCTAGTTTAGTATATCTGTAATTCCAGCCTGTGTGTGTTTTGATTTTGATGGTGATGAATTGTAATTGATCTGACATTATAATTAAAAAATCCGATAATATCTTTTAAATATGAAAAAAATCAATAGTAATAGCAGTAATAGGAAAATTCAAAATATTCGAAATTCGGCTATAAAATTAATAAATAAAGAAAGTGCTACTAAAGATATATAGGAACTCTTCAAGAAACAAGGCTCTATGCCTTGTTTATTTAATGCTATCTTGTGGTACAAACTAATTACATGATATCATGAAGATAGGACATATAAGCATAGATTGATTCATAAACATAGTACCAGATTTACGGTTAAAGAAGGATAAAGAATACCGAAGGTCATAAATAAATATGGACAAAGAACATTAAAATATGTCATACCAAAAATATTAAATAAAATCCCATGTCGTGTCAAAATGGATATTAATAAAAAAGGGCAAAATAAAGAATTAATGAATATGTTATTAAATAAAAGAGACTTATTTTGATTTTGGTAATATTTGTATTTTTTCTTGTATTTGTTGTATTGTATTATTGATTTGTATTTGAGTTTATAAGATCTATTGTAATTAATTAATATGAAAGTATTTTTGTTAAATACAATTTATTTATATATATGTATTGATGCACCTACAGACAAATATCAATGTGATGTTTTATGGGTCTGAGATGTAAAAAAAAAAAAAAAATTATTGACTTGTATTGTAGATCCAAGAAGTTTCAGAAATTTCAATGTTAATTTAGTTGAATTAAGAATATTTGACTTAATAATAAGTAACTACTTTACAGGTTTTCCTACGGTTAACTAAATATATTTTTTTATAAAACTTTGTGATAGAAAATTTTAGACTCGTACAAGTATTGTTCACTAGGTCTAAAACATCCTGAACATATACATAAAAAATTCAACTACATGTGTTTTTTTTTCTTTTTCAGAATTTTCGTAAACATCCGGTTGCTTTTGGTCTGCAAGGAGGTATCATTTTTAATACAGCTTTCATATTTCCGCCCGTAGTGAAACAGTACCGGGAAGTATTCAAAGGACTCAAAGCGGCCTATTGAGTCAATAGAAAATTAAAAATACAGTTTATTTATTTTCGAAATAAATCACGGTTTTAGAACAGATTTTTTTTCGTGAAAAATAAATACGCGTTTCGCCTTATGAGAGCATTTACAATTAGCATAAAAAATAACTCATAAGGGCTTCTCATAAAAATTTAAAATGTAGAACTAAAAATTTCAGATTTGGAACATTTACACCATTTAAAAAAAAAAAGATAATATGTTGATGTTCTTACGATGGAATGGGTGAAAGTTGCATTTAAGCCAGCTTCGCGGGTTGTAAGCCCTAAGCTATCGTATATAAGACTTTCATACATGCTTCTAATATAAAAAGCTTAATTTCTCTGAGATTTCTATTATTTATCTTAATTAAAAGAATTGTCACGAAGTGGACAAATCCAGTAATTGCGTTAATATTGTCACGGAACGGCAAGCTGAAAGAATAGCGCATTATCCGAATCTTTTGCAATATGGATCTGGAACTGTTTTAAATTATTTAAAACCTTCGGGAAATGACTGGTACAACCGAGAAGCGACGAGAACCTTCTCCTTATACCAGATTAATCTAGAAAGTATTAAAATTCCAACAATTTCGGGTATAAATACGGAACTACACAGCGGACTATGCTTACTGAAGAACTGATAAGGCGACTTGAGGTACTCGAGATGTGAGTCTACAGAAGAATTCTCAAAATAAGCTGGATGGACAGAGTTACAATGAAGATGTTACGGTTCGAATGAATAAAGAAAAATAAGTTATTAAAACAATAAAAATCCGAAAACTTCAATATCTAGGGCACATGATGAGACATCCAGAGAAATACGAGATCTTACATCTCATAATTCATGGAAAGATTGCCGGAAGTCGGGGCCCTGGAAGAAGGAGGACTTCATGGCTGAAAAACTTGAGACAGTGGTTTGGCCAGTTTACTATAGAGCTGTTCCGGGCCGCAGTAAACAAAGTCCGCATAGCCAACATGAAAGCCAACGTCCGGTAAACGGACAGGGCACGAGAAGAAGAAGAAGACTTTGTACATTAAATAACCATTAATTAATTAATAAATCGTTTATTAATTTCCCGTCCTTTTATTTGTCCTCCCACAGCTGCGACACGTGACAGAATATATATATAAATATATATATATGTTGTGATTCAGGCGAAACGTCGGTTGACGAATGGTCCTTCTGAGGACCAGATTTTGACGCGGGTTACCCCCAAAGAAATTAATACTAACATTTCTAACACCCATGAAAACCTTCATTATAACATATATATATATATATATAATTCTCAGATTCTATATAGATATCTGTCCTCAGAAGGACCATTCGTCAACCGACGTTTCGCCTGAATCACAATATATGAACATATTATATTAATATGTTCATATAACTAATAATAGAAGAATTACCAGGTCACAAAGTAAATTCAGCAATTAGCCTCGCATTAGGCTTCACTTGGATCTCGACTTCTGGAGTGAACGGGTGTGCTTGCCATCAATTCAAAACAGAACTCGAAATACAACGCGCAAAATCCCTTTGAAAATGGCCAGTGCTATCTGTCCGAAACGTTGGGTACAATATAACAGTCTTTCTCAAGACTGCAATACGCGGGTTATCCTAGAAAATAATCCTTCATCTTTTACCCGCGAAAATCTTAATATTAACATATATATATAGTTCTATCAATAAATATCGTTTTATGTATAAATGTCTGGTTTAGTATGTGAGTAATTTTACCCATTTCTTTGTGTCGTTTGGTTCAATTTGAAAATAAATTCAGAAAACTTACCACCGGGCTTGGAATAAAGTCCGCCCCAACGGTTTCAGTAACAATATTTTATGAAAAGATTACGCCCGCTCGTAGAAAATTAATGTTAGATGAGCATTATATTTAACAGAATTTCAGTACACTCCGGAGAGCCAAACACAAACTGCATGCGAGGTAGACGATATGAACAGCTTTGACTTTCTGGCTGCACAAAGCTTAGCGAGGAGCTTAGAGGTAAAGAACTACACATTCGTGTAGTGTTCATATCAGTAGTAGTCAGCGGCGTGCAGCGCATACAAGCAAAAAAGCTCTGCATTAGTAAAGATTCTGGGAAACAAATATTAACCTTTATGTTACTATCCGGATACCTGGGTACCCATGTTCGATTTCAAGTTTAAATAATTTTATTCATAAACGCCATCATCCGTTTGAATCTCCCTTATTTAAATTATTTGAATGGAAGAGAAATGAAGGAAAGACGGACTTTGCTATATGTAGTGACATTCCAAGAAGCATTAATAAAATAAATAATTAAACCACTCTTTAAATATCAATTTTTGAGGTACAAAACATATATAATGTATGCAGGACCCAGGTTAAGTACCCGGCTACCTTGGGTAGCAACTAGTGTAAGAAATTCCGGGTAGTAACATAATGGTTAATTAAATAATCCTTATCTTAAGAAAAAGATCATTTAAAATTCAAGCCGCAATTCGTCCTACTGCTAGAAGTTTGATTTTTGACGTTTCTGTTTAACGTGACGTATCTGTTTTTTCCGATTTAAAATTCTAACCGTAATTCGTCCTACGGCTAGAAGTTTTATTTCCTACTTTTCTATGCTTAACTTCATGACAATTCTTCTTTTATCTCGCCCAAGAAATTTGCTCCATAGACATAGCCAATTCGAGAAAAAAACCGTGTATTTTTAAGGCTGCGAGTTTTGTGTAATAGACAAGTAAATTTAGCGCGCTTCTTCGAAAGGTCCTATGCCAGCGGAAAACTGTGCGCACGTCATCGCAGAAATTTAATTTTTTACAAATTCCACCCAAAACTTTTGGTGTAAATTCTATTTGTCTTTTCTATGGTGAATGTAAATACAAATACCATCTGTCATCTTTCATATCATGATATCATAAAATGTTTGATTTTTTTTTGTGAAATGAAACGTATATGTAAAATTAGTATTGTTCCCGATTTGATTATATATATAAATCGTTTTCGAAACATATTGAAATTTTTTGCTGTATTAGCTATACCTAAATCAAATATTTATTTATTTAAGAAATATTGTTTACAATACTTCTTTTATAGTGCAGTTATTTTTGTGGATTGACGCTACTCAAAATAGTTCATTAAAGACAGTTAAAATTAAAATTAAAATGTATATACCCTTATAGGTATATGCGTATATATATATATATAATATATATATATCATATATATATATATATATTTTTTTTTTTTTTTTAATATAGGTATATAGTCGGTCACAGCATAACCTTATACCCACTGCACGCCACTGGTAGTTGTATGTATGAAGATCGCTTAGCCTTTGGCAAAATGCAGAGTATTTATTCAGAGATGAAGAGTATTATTCATTTTTTGCTTTAATAAGAACAATTAAGCTCATAACAGACAAAATGATTCATCCAGAGTTAGCCTTAATTATGTTGCTCTTAAAATACACAACACAGTAGTTACTTTTATTATAAAATAAAATAAGGTAAATCATTTCGAAAAATGAACAAGCTAATTTTATTGTGAGGCTGCAATTTTACATCGCACGATAGTAAAAAAGGTAATAAAAATATGATTTTTAATTTTTAATCATAAATAAGAATAAACGGTTTCTTGATCAGGATGGAAGGGTATGGAAGAGGCCTATATCCAGCAGTGGAGAGATGAAGCTGAAGAAGAAGAAGAAGAAGATTAGATTTAAGCCCTACTGGTTGCATTTTGTTAAGGATTTATTTGTTTTATTACGTTCGCGTCACTATTTATAAACATATTTATTTTCAACGCACACCTACATAAATTGAAGTATGCTATCACATTAACATTTAATTTAAAAAAACGCTTTGTGTGCAAATACAAGAAATTCAATGATCTCTCTAGGACTGAGAATTAATGCACTCTTGAACACCACGCCAAACATGATATCGGTACACTTAATTTTATTTTTTGAGAATACTTCTGCTGAAGCTGTAAGGTACTTATTCAACCTTCACAGTTCGTCTGCAACTGTGAGGGCTTTATAAGTACCTCTTCTTTGTTTTCTATTTTTTCTTACTGTAATCTAGAATATGATGGTGTATAATTAAGATTTTTATTAGATCAACCATGAAGGAGTCGGTAACCTTTTTACCACGAGGTTTTATTTCAATTCAAATGTTTTAAATCTGTACTTTTTGGGGCGCACTAATCCGGCGCCAATGACATGAAAATAATAGGGTTATTTCACATTTTACAGATATCTATGAAAATATATGAAATAGATTAAGAAAAATAATTTATATTTTGTAACTCAGATGGCGTGGGATAATGTTTTCATTCATAATTTTTATTATAAAAATCTTAAAAAATATCAATGCTTAAAACGCAATGTGATTGGTCGTGACTTTGTTAAGCTAGAATTATAGACAAACATACGTGATCTATGGTGTTTGTCACTGTAATTTGTTTCGTTTCTATGGTAACCGATTGTCTCTCTTTGTTTTAACTGGTGTTTGCATGTTTTTTTATTGATTTTGCCATATTTGTGACCTATTTTAATAAAATAAGTATATAAGGACACATTTAAAATAATGGAGGATGGATTTTCACAAGGAAAATCCGATAACTTACCGAAAATTGACGCTTCAATGTTGGATTCACTTTTCAATTTTCAGGAATGTATTTCTACATTTGAGTACCATATAATTTCTACAAATTTTTTTCTCTGACATTATGGATACACTACACAAAAAGCTGGCTTTTTTGTAAAAAAATGAATGAACGTCTAAAAACGTGAATTTGCCGTTACGTGTTACACGTCAGATGACACAAAAAGACATGCCAAACGTCACTTGCGAAAATATGCGTTTTGGCGAGAGTTTAAAATCGTTTTTCAATGTTAATATATATTTTAAAATAATTTTTTTTCATAAACGTATTTTCTAAACCAAAGTTAAGATTTTTCTATTAAAAAAAACAAACGTGAAATTACCCTATTACGCGGACAATGACCGACCGAGTTATATAGTTTTCAGTAAATTTTCACGCTGCTTAATTTTAATAAATATTTATCGAATAAGGATTCCTTGCGTACACGATAAAAAAAAAAATACCAACATATTTAATAAATCAATTTTTTATTAACTTTCTCAATAACACAAGCAAAATCAACTTTGAAAACATATTTGCGTATATTTATATTTTTCACTGAGTGTTTTAAATGGACATTTATAATTTTATACAATAAAAGATAGATCAAACAAGCTTCTCATCATAATAATAATATGAAATTAGTGCTCAGCTTTCATATTTAGAGACACGGAATTAATGCAATTTTTGCAATAAGGAATAAAATTTTGTAAGGTTAAAAGGATAAAAGATGGAGATTTTCTGAGGAATCCGAGTCCATTTTTGTATTGCTTATAATATCTTGTTCAGTCCCACTACTGCGGCTTTATTCAGATAAGTGGTCGTCAAGTTCTCAAATTCTTTCGTCAAGACTCTTCAAACATCAAAAAAATTCCCTCCGGGTGGTTAATCAGTAGAATTTTTGCCAAAAAACAAGATAAAAAACAACAAATTAAATAACAACAAACTATATCGACAAAGAATAAAAAATAATTTAAACAAACGAGATATTTCATTACACATAAAAGGATATTGCTGTAAAAATTACAATATAAAATATATATCTCATTAGTGACATCTGTGTTTAATTAAAAGGAATGAAAAAGCTTTGAAGGCTGGTTGCGCTAATGATAACTGCAACATACGCATGAAACGGGTTGTTAAACCTAATTATACACAACTTCCAGAGTTCTCAGAGGCCTCCCAGAGTTCTGAAATGAAGACTTTGGGAAAATAAAAGAGGCATCGGAAAACCTAAAAAAAGATGGACAGACGATATAGCCGCTGTGGTGGAAAAATGGCTACAATTAGCAAATAACAAGAGGGATGGGAGGGTATGGAAGAGGCCTATATCCAGCAGTGGCTAAAGAAGATCAAGGCTAAAGAAGAAGAAGAAGAATTCAACTTCCAAAAATTTGATAGATATGGTATTCTATTATAGTTGGAAATGGTGAATGTTACATTGTGTAAAGTGATCACTTAAGCCAGCCGTACGATAGGCCGTAAACTCTATGAACAACTTCCATAACTACTTTCCCATAAAATAAGATAATTAACTAACTCTTAACTCTATAATTATAATTAATTAACTGAAAACACTAAATACAACAATGAAAGTATGTCAAGAAAGTACTACGCCAGCGATGACGCTGAGTCATATTCACTCGTTCTGACTTGATACACGCATTCCTCGCTGCCCAGGAAGTGTCCCCCTCTGTCCTCCCTTTACTTTTGAATCGTCGGCCATATTGATTTACAATAAGTTCTGATATTGCCTCTGAAGATGATAGTTGTGCCCATCGAAAGCGTTTAGGCTTATATAACTCAAATAAGTGGAATAAAACGTTGTGTATAAATTATTGCGTTAAATATTTTTCTCTAATAATACTCGTATTTTTGATAATAATTTAATTTTGCGGCATTTTGACTCTGAAACCTTGCGTTATTTAAATTTTTAATAAATCAACAACAGAACGTTATTGACTATGAATGATGATCTTGCTATAATATTGGAGTGTAAAGCAGGAATACTCTTATAATAATTTTAAAAATGATTAATTTGATAACACAATAAACATTAAATGATAAAAAAGTTATAAACAATGCTCAAAACAAAATTAAGAATGTTTTAAATCAAGAAATACAATAAAGAAATGTGTTTTAGATCGAAGAGTTATGAGAGATTCAATCACCTCTCAAGTGTGAAGTGCATATTTTCCAAGGTCAACGCCGTGTATAGTATGGTATGCAGCGGTCCTCGCCGCAATATCGCCTACTGAAAACTTGGTCTATAGTTAATATGTAATACTCATTCGAGAAATCGTCACTAGTTTATTAATATTATGTATTAATTAAATACTTAATGTTCCGTTCCTTATCAAGAAGAATGCTCTTGGAACCCCGCAAGGAAGACGACTGGTGGGTGACCCTAGACAAAGCTGGGAGAAGCAACAAAAAATGTATATGAAAACAGAATTAATCTGTGCTGCTTGACTCATGCGGAAGACAGGGGAATATGAAAGCTCCTTGTCGAGTCTCTGGGCCCTCGACCCTACTAGGACAAGGGGATGAAGATGATGATGATGTTCCTTTCCGACGTAATCGGGACACATCTGCTGCCGGAAATCCACCTAGCGACATATCATATGGACCACTGACGTTGTACGCGCAAGGGTATAAAATAATTTTAATGTATATTATAGATGTCTCACAGAGACGAAACTGTATAATTTTTTTATTAAGGGAGAGTACGTATAGAAGTATTTTTGGGCGTACATAAGACTTACGACCTATCGTATGGTTGGCTTAAGTGATCACTTCATACATATGTAACGTTCGCCATTTCCATTCATGTCTATTAATTTTTGGAAGTTGTATATATTTCAATTATACGCCACGTTTCACATGTGAGTTGTAAGAATCCTCACTGCGGCCGGCCACAAAGCTTTTTCCGTCCCCTTGAATGACCACAGATGTCGCTAAATGAAACATCTATATTTGATTTTGGAGTTCTTTTTTTTAGCTATATACTTTATCTTGTCTAATGGAATTCATCCGAAATGCTATCATTACACTAGTATACGCCAGAAATATTATTTCAATTTATTATACTCCTTTTTTACCAGTATTTTCATTTAGAATATTTTGAGTATGTCCAAATTTTTCAAAACAGAACTGGATTGTTGTCACAGGGACATCAATAATCAATTAATGTATATTATAGATGTCTCACAGAGACGAAACTGTATATTTTTTATTAAGGGAGAGTAAGTATAGAAGTCTTTATGGGTGTACATAGGACTTACGACCTATCGTACATAAAATAATTTTAAAACTGATCATTTAGTCCCATCAACCCCTTTTTGTATCAAATCAACCCCATTCGGCCCATTATTTAATGGAAAGTGGGTTTGTGATCCGATTTGCACCCTCGGCAGTCGCAGCGTTGAAAGGGAATGTCGACTTCCAATCACAAACCAACTACGATTGACATTTAGGTTGACGGCTCGCTCGCCTCCAATCAATTAGCTGATTGGCCCAGTCTGAGTGACGTCACCGGTCCGTGTACGGCAGCACGAGTTCTAGTGTTTACTGTTTGACAGAGATATTGACCACCAAAGTACGCGAGTAAGTATCGACGAACAAAGTTCGGACGACGAACAAAGAAGTCCTTGAAGTTAATAATTCAAAGAACTGTGGTTAAATCATATTCAAAATAACGTGTAGGTAAGGTATGTTGATAATGTAGAATGGTATGTTCGTATATAAAATGAACATAGGTATGTGCCATGCTTTGGGAGCCTTTAATAATATTTATCTTTTCATTTCTTATAAGCCTAGATAGTGAATTACTAATTAATTAATAATTTTACTAAAATTTTGTAAAGCTTTGTGTATAACATTAAAAAAATGATTATTATCTAAATTTCGTACTACATACACAATATTTGAGTTATTTACCACTTCTTTAGTTGCAGTCCCTCTCATCATCAGGTATAATTATTAACTACGTAAATTAAATAAATTATGCTTTTAATAACGGATATAATTGCGCGTTAACAGTTAAATAATCGAAAATTAATAACAAAGATGCAATGAAAATTATATTTTAAATTAAAATATTTCATCACGAAGTGACTGTCAAATCATTAAATTATTTTTATAATATGCTTATTATTAAATGTATTAATGCGAACTGGGACGCGGCATATGTGAGACAAATGAAACACTAAAAACAGTTCGATGTATTTATTAATTTACCAAAAACTCACTGGAGACGAACTTGTTCTGAATACTGTTCTGTTTTGTAGCACATTACTTTGCCATTTACATTTTGTGGATAATTTGATAGTGAAAAATATTAATCAATAATAAAATATCCAAGATTGAACGATTTTTTATGTACAATATTTACGTCAAAAAATATTTAAATTTCAATAATTTTTTAGATGCCTCAATGTGGCACAACCCTTTAATGATAAATTGCGTGAACTAGCCAAGATGCGATACTACGCAGAGAGCTGCTGTTGCATGGACGTCGGTAGGTAAAGTGAGTATGGTGCATGCGCAGAGTATAGGCGACCGCTGCCTGAGATGGTTATCGAAAACGTGATATAGCTGACCGTGCAGTATGGTTAGGCAATTGAAACATAGTGCTGAAAAAAGACAAAAATTATAAGGTAGTGTAAGAGAAATAACAAATGAATAGATTTTGAGAGGAATGCAATTAAATAGATTAATAAAAGATATCTTTGAAATTTTGAAGGAATCAAAATATATGACACACTTTTTGTCACAACACATACTTTAGAAATGAAGGGTAAGGTCCCTTAAGAGCGCGCGGTTCCTAAGAGTATGCATTATTCAAATTTCCCACATTTTTGGTCGATTGGCACTTATTTCGGCCGTGTTTCGAACGCCCGACGCTGAAATTTGTGTTGACAAAATTTGGAGCAAAACAAATGTGTTTTAATGAAAAAATGTAAGTTTTCTTAAATATAACACTTTTGATAAAATGTTTTTGTGTTTTGTAACATGTGTTTTGTAACATGTGTAACATGACGAATTGGTTTTAAAAAGAAACTAGAATTTTGTGTGGAATTTGGTGAAAATACTTTGTTAGCAAACATCTGACAGAATTCATTCATGCCGGTGTCGACTAGATGGCGTTTTCAGTGCGGCTATTTGAAATCATGGTGTCGGTATCAAGAGTGCTTTTGGAGAAATTTAAAATAATTAATATTTTTTGTTGCAAATGGAATTGAAACCACGAGAAACGAGCAGACAAAATATTTGATCTTGATCTTGCTCTCAAGATGGTAGGGGAGGGGAAGAGTAAGAGATGTGTGGCTGAATTATTAAGTATGGCAGAATTAAGTTTGAGAAAACGCATAAAGCTGCACCTGCCATCTCCCTTAGCAGATACGGGCCTACATTTTCTGAAGAAACAGAAAAAGAATTGATCAAATAAATTAAAACTATGAACTCAATGTCTTGGGAGACTACTATCCCAAGAGTACGCGTTCTACTTCACTGTTAATTATAGTTATAAATCCTAAATGTTACTATTTTTGTTGTATTTTGTAAATTAAGTATGAATACAAATAAATATTAAAAGTGTTTTGATTAGAATATTGTTTTTTTTCGCAATATGCTCATATCACTTAAAACCGTGCACTCTAAGGGCACCTTACCCTAATTGCGAGGGTAAGATAGAGGAAGGCTTGGAGAAATATACATTCAATAAATAATGAGAAAAGCAAATGCAGAATCCTACGGAAAACATCTGGATAGTGTCTATGACATAGAGGCGTAGCGGAAACTGCATTGACAAGAACACAGTTCTTAAATATAATATAGCGATGATAATTAGCAAATATAAACAATCAAATTATTATTATTTGTTTATACCTCACCAAAAAGACTAAAGATTCTTGTGTTTGGAGAAGGATAATCACTTACAATCATATTGCTAGTGTAATATAATTAAAAAAAATGAAAATTAGGCAATATACTTTTTATCTAAAATATCGCATATTTTTAAATAAGCTGCCAAAAAGAGACAATTTAATCACAAAAGCCAACTCACCAATAAATGAGAATCAATTCGAGTTCACCGGGGGAATATGCACACAAGACGTAACAGCAACATCCACCATATTACAAAGTAATTTGGACAAATCGAGTAATTGCATCAATACGAAGAAAGTAGTCAGTATCTTCTACAAACAACTCGTACAAGAACCAAAAGAAAACGGGATTGACCACACAGCCCCAAACGGATAAAAAGCCACTTAACGAATAGATCTCAAATAGTCAAATCAAGTTAATCTCTAAGTAATCCATCAATAGGTGAATTTGGAGTCCCTCAGGGTACGGTATCCGGACCTCTTTATTTCTCACTCACGTAAACGACACATTTTATCAAAAAATCAACGCTGAACTAGCATACTACGCAGACGACACCGCCCTGTTAACAAATTATCGTTCATATAAAAGAGAGTAAATAATAATAATAATAATTCAACAACCTGATACCTGATATTACAAAATCAATAATAAATGCAAGTTACTACATGAATACGAGTCGAATACGTTTAAAAAACTATTGAATTCTTCGAAAAAATATTAATTTTGCAATAATTATATAATCTTTATCGCTGAAACATGACTAAAAGATACTCAAAAAATTTTGACGGATGTTTTAAAGTATATTTCAGGGACAGGAAACCTCCTTTGTTGTGTTTACTTGTATACTTGTTGCAGTGCGGTCGTCTTAAAAAAATTGTATATAAATTGCCTTAATTTGTTTCGTTCCCCATTTCAAAGCATTTACTCCACTTATGCCAACATCTGGCTATAGATTACATTTCATATTTTCTTGTCTAGATCAGTAAGTGTATTCGTGCTGACGAAAACACTTACTGATGAAAGTGGTATCATAACCAGTGGAAATTCAATTTATGAAAATCGTTACTAAGTTGTTACGTTTTAGGCGCGTTGAGCGCGAAATTTTAGGATGCAACAAAATGCACACGCGTCACGTAACGGAATATTTAAACATCGTGAAGTCACCACTCAAAATTTCATAGACTCCGGACACTATTGTTGCTTAAATAATCGTGTTTGAAGGTTCACGCATTCGTGGTAACCTGGGTATCAGGGACGTAAACAGTAAGCTGGAAGAATGACCGCTGAGATAGTACGGCCACATAAGACGGAGACCACCAGACGATGATGAAGGTAATGTATATGGAGCTTCATCGACGGTCATCCAAAAACACCTGGATGACTCAATTCTCCAAAATTCTACAAAAAAAGGCTTATATTAAAGAAACACCTTGATCCGAAGAAGATACAGTCTGAGAACGAGAAGAACTCACCCTTACCTAGGCAATGAGTTAGGACAGTGCAAGGAAAAAGCGAGCTGATGGAGAAATTCCATTGATGAAAATTCTAGTTTGTGTTGTTCACATTAAACTGCAGTTTATCCAGCTATGATTCAACACAAGGCTTACAAGATAGCAGGTGCTTTTGAACTTTTAACGCACGTACATATGAAAGTATACACACCATTTTTTTAAATGTTTTATTATGAAGTTCAGTACTCTCTTATGGTAGAGAAAATACAAAATAAGATTCTGAAATGTTTCTACACGAGAGATTACGTACTATTCTTGCGTCGTCTACCACAACGAGTTTCTCTAGTGCATGCGTGGCTATACAAGTAAAGAGATTAGAAGGAATCTGTTACGTATTTATATCGATTGTTTCGCGGTATGATCAATAATCTTAAAAATATGCACCGCATTGGTTTGTATATTTCTGACAAATACCTGAGATAGCGTCAACATACATTGTTTAACATTCCAATATACTGCAGTAACCTGCCGATGGTAATGCCGTTTTAGCGTAAGAGCGTTTTGCTAAAGAACAACATTTTGCATATTGATTTATTCCATATTTCTTCATATTAAATTGTGAAAAAAATTCTTATATATTGTCACGACAGTCTTAAAATATTATTAAATCTCTCAAATAGTCTACATGAATCTAAAATCAACACCGCTTCTCTCAAAAAAATCATAAATTACTAGAAATATAGAAGAAACACGCCGACAAATCAAGAAATCAATATTTACGTATAAAAGCGAGGACAAGTGCACACGACAGTTGTTATTTGAGATAAAGCAATATAGAAGACCACGGAAAGGCAAATCGTGTGAGGTGACTGGAGATAAAAAACAAGTGATAGATATATGGCACGAGTGGGTACTAACGTGCGAAACGGAGCGGATCTACCTGGCGAGAGAAAAAAGTGTAGCGAGGATTTTAGTAACAATTAGTTCCAATAAAGAACAGTGCTCTGATGACCTTTGTGTCCAGTTAATTAATTTAATAAATTAACTTTTAATTAATTTTCAGCGTATCATTTGTCTCCCACAGCCACGATCCCGTGGAAAAATGTATATTTATTAAATGTAATAACACGAACGAATTAAAATAAAGTCAAGGTTGTTATTACGGTTGTTAGACATATTTAACTGTAAATGGTTACGGATATTTTATACGAATCGTATGTTTTTCCGAGAGACGATTCTCGACGTTTCGTTGAAGTCGTCTTCAACATCATCAGGAGAATGACCTGTACCCGCGGAGGTATAGGACGGACTAGAGAGAATTGTCTCTCGAAAAAACATACGGTTAGTATAAATTATCCGTAACCATTTACAGTCAAATGAAATAAAGTTTTTCTTGAATAAATTATTTATTAATTAAGCTGAATTGAAATTGATATAATATTATATATATAATATATATATAAATCAAAAATCTACAACAATAAGTAGCTAGAATTCAAAGTGTTTATTAAAATTTTACAATTACGGTACTCCATTCAAATATCGTAAACGAGTGGTACGCGCAAGCGGGGCTTGTAAATAGTACAGCTTGTTTTCTCATTTCCCGGGCGTATTTTTCAAGACCCATTCACTAATGTCCCGTATAAAACACATTACGGAAGGATTAGCTTTCTATTTGCCAGTAAACTTCAGAGCTTTCTGCCCCGGACGGCCAACGTTTCGTCCAGCGCGGCATTTAATTAGTACGTTAAACTGTCGCTGCGCGGCGCGCAGGGCCGCCCGCCATCACGACTAGAGCCTCCAAATATTCGAGATTTCAACTATTCGAATAACGAATAATAATAATTGTAGAGAATTTATTTATTTTAATTTTTAGAAATACATAATGAAAAAAACAACAAAAAATATATTGAAAAATAATATTGAATTTAGAAATACAAATTTAAAAAAAAACACAAATATTTCAATTTTGTAAATATACCTATATAATAACAATAAAAAATTAGATACAGACGTGTCAGTATTCTCTCGATAACTGACAAAATTTTAGGTATGTTTATATTATTTCATAACTCACACCCCACGTGCGAGTTTTTTTAAAATTGTTTTGTATATAACTTTGTGTTTGTCAGCTCAAGTATTTACGAAAACTTAATACTAAAGAATAATAGAAAGCCGACTCCATTGGTTGACAAAATAATGTGTGTTATAGTACTTACTTTCATAAAACAATAAAGACAAGATAAGATAAGACTTTTAAAAAAAGGCAAATGCAAAAGATGTCCGACAATTTACGACGTTTACATCTTTGATGTCCGACTCCGAGAAAAAATGTATATCTGAAAAGGCTTGCATATGACTTCCAGGATTCGTGAACCATTGTATCGTTTAGAAAAATATTAAAAATCTTATAATATAAATATGAGCGAAATGAATTTACGAATAATTTTTAAAGTATTCGAATAACGAATACTTAAAAACAGGCGAATATATTCGAGGTTCGAATATTCGCATATTCAGATTGGAGGCTCTAATCACAACGTTTTTGCATCACCAATATCATCATCATCATCTTCAGTCTTCAGCGATACTTCGAATCTGCTGCCATCTTTCTTTCTCGAAGGTTTGCCATTCTATTATTTCGGAATCGAGGCTGTGAAACTTGATTTAAATTAATGTTTTATTAATCAACCAAAATAAATATAAGTTATTAAAATAAATTATAGAAGTCTCACAGAGACGCAGATTTATAGAGTAATAATGTATGGATGTCTTTATGGAATGTATGAGTTGTCTTAAGTTATCACTTTGCAGAACATCCACACATTATCAAATTTTTTAAAGTTTTATATAAATATATAAAAAAATTTTTTTTAATTGTAATTAATAATAAATTTAAATTTATGTAAACTATGTCATGGGAAGGACTATAGATATCGCTAGCATGGTCCATTTGAATATATGAAAGAAACTGATTAAGAACTTACCATACGTTTTGATGTGTTTTGAATCGTTAAGGTTAAACTCAGTTACCGTAAAAATAATGTGAGGATAAGAATACAATTAGTCTCTTTTAGTTTTAATTGACTAGAATAAAACAAAATGTATGTTTTAATAAATAAAATTAAATTTTATAATAACATTTATGAAATATTTTAATGGGGTTCCCGTTAATAAATATATTCTAGGTTAAAAGGTCAACTAATGATATTTAAATATTTTTTGCCGATTTCTGATTCGGGTCTGGGCTCGGTGTTACCAGGAGCGCGAGTCCAAGCGAAAATAAATGAAAATGCATTTTATGTATTAAAAAAGTACCTACAGTAAATTTAAACATTTTCAAAATGCTATTAAAACTGGTGCGCTTTTATGAAAAGTGAATATTGCAAACTATCTTAAAATTCGTTGCACATTCAGAGACACAAGACGCCAGGATTGAATGTAATTTACTGTTTATCATAATATTTCTTGCATACTGAACAAATAAAAGATTTAAATGGTCGCTGTCTTTCGAATTTCTGTATTCCATTTTATATGACGAATAATACTCATTTTATTAATTTTATATTATTGTAAAGATTTTATCTGACTATTGTTTATTAAAAAATATAATCTAGTGTTAAACTTTTATTAATAAGAAGGCAGGATGCCACAAGGCACTCCCCCCACCAGCCTCAAATGTTCTTATTCCTCTTCCCATCCCCGCTACGTAATCAGTGACGTAAAGAAGGGAGCATGTCAGACATTGTTGAATATTTATTTATAACGCGCGTCTACTTTTGAGACGCTTTTCGCTATTTTTGACTATTTTCAAAAATAGTGAAAAGCGTCTAAAATATGACAAGAAGATCATTTTTAAGTGATGTCCTTCAGAGTTTTCAGACGAAGATTTTTTTATAGGTATTTAATATAACATACAGTTTATTATATTTTTTCTAGTAGGTATATTGAAGCTATAAATAACACATATTTTTTCTCGCTATACCACTTCAAAAAATTTTCTTTTGCTTGGAGAGGTATTGATGATGAAAATTCTCGTTCCTGAAAGTGACGGTGGTCTAAGTGACAAACATGTTGAACATAATAAATATTCAGATAATACTAGGTTCGAAGATGAAAACAAAGTATTCGTTTGACGTATGGCAAAGAAAATTAAATGAATCAGCAAAAGGCATATGTGAGTTTTTTCTTCTTCTTCTTTTTCTACCCCTTATCCAATTGGGTCAGGGTCCCTACACCGCTTAAAAGGTTCCAACATTTCCTGTCTGTTTATTAAATCAACTATTACTGTTGAAAATATCTAAAAAAATGAAGAAACTTGATATTTTAGAAAACATAGTGATTAATAGTAACAAAAATGTACTATAAATCGCTAAGTTTTCAAACTGTATTCAAACTTCATCTATTACGTTCTCTTATGTACTCTTCTGTACTACGTACTCTTCTGCGCCTAATCATCACGCCCACATACCCGCTGAACTCTAATCTCCACCCCACTCCTCACGCCGTCCTTTAGTTTTAAGTTTAGTACCTATTAGTAATATTACTGAGGATATGCGTTAGCATATAAAATGTTCTAATCATTATAAATAAATAGGAAAGTAAACGAAGTTATCATTTTTAAATTAATCCAGAAATGTCTACTGTTATATTTTCTATTTATATTAAGCGTATAATTTTGGATTATTTTAGCTAAAATTATGAGTTTTATAATAAAAAAATTGATATTTGCTTTTCCTTTTGCATATTGTATTTGCTTCAACGAGGTAGTCTAATAAAATTCCCGGAATATTCAGTCAATGAAGCCTACATTTCTTAGTAACAGGTAGGTTAATCAGAATATCAAAATTGAATTATTATCAGAATTAATTAAGTACCAAATTGACAAACGCCAAGGATACATCAATATGTGGTCAATAAGGTATTTACAGCAATTATTGTTATAATTATTTGTAACGAAATATGAAGAATTTCTCAGTGAAATAAGTGATATTGAAATTAATAGTGATAGTGGATCGTCCCACACTTTAGTACGTACAGGAATACTGAATTATGTCTACAATAAATAATTTTAACGAGTGTTGTAAAAAAATACGCCGCGCCGCGATTCATTTATTTGTGTGTGTATACGGTGCATAGTATCGATGAAAAAATGAGTAACTATAAAAAAGTATCTTTCATAAGCAAGCAATTCAAATAACAATCAAAAATTAAAATAAACATATTTGTAAATTACAAAAAAATAATTATGAATATAAAAATATACACAGAAATTCAATACACTAAATGTGTAGTATACAAAAAAAAATTGCATGTAGTCATCGGGGATTACTAATTAATAATGTACTGAATTTGAGATTTTATTGGAAACATTGCGTATACATTTATATACGAAACATGATTTTAGAAGGGATAGATGTATGGTGTCCCATCCCATAAATACATAACTACCAATCTGGGTCACATACACACAAACGTGGCGAGTCTGCTGCGTAAACAAAACTGAGGCACAGCAGTGTACACGAGGCATCGACAGAGGTCGATGCCCAGAGCATCGTCAGCACTCGCACACAGCTAGGCTTCAGGAGAGTTCTTTGTTCTCAAAACATATAAAAATAGCCAACGTCCTGTACGGGCATGTCAGTCTCTCAACTACTCCCAGCGTAGGCCAGAGACCCTATTCCGCCGAGTGTTTAACATTGTCTGTATTATCGTAATTATACTTTTTCCGTAAGCCGGAGGGCTTCATTATTCGTCACTCTATCCACCCACGAAACTTTAAAAAATTCAGTACATTCTAAATTTTATCTTCGATGACTGCATCGTAAATATTTATTATTTTTTGGATATTCCTGCCTTCGCTTTTACGACCCATATAATATGATGTAAAAAAATAAAAAGTCAACAAATCAATGAGAAAAAGAGTGAAAAATAACCTTTTTATTTTAGAAAAAATCGCTGTCTCAGAATCGAAAGCATATTTCAATGTAAAGCAGTCAAGTTACAAACTCACTGAATTCATTGACAAATCTGTGTAGTCTTATGTAGTGACTACGCCAAAGGATTTTGAGATTTGTATTTTTAACAAACAAATGATCAAATGACCTGACGGTCTTTATGTTATATAAAAATTCAATATAAAATTAATTTATTAATTTAAAGTTTATATTATAAAAAAACACGTTACACGAAACGTAAAATTACCGAGCAAGTATAGAGTGCTCGGGTTCCAAGGTCAATAAAGTTTACCATGCAATACACAACACCCCTAGGCGTGAGCACGTTTGAATTCCGAATTTGGTTTATGGTAAGCATATATTATTAAGCATATATTAGAATGACTGCTAACTACGGGTGACCATATTGAAATTTCGCGTTTAAGCTGAACCTGGGATATGTTTAATATATTGTTAGCATTACTGAATTAGATCTCGTTATAGTAACTTTTCGTTCATGGTAGAGTAGGAAAGACTATTTCTGCCGGGATGTTTAAGTCCGTTTTGAAAGTATTTAGCGAGTGTTCAGCTTATTACTAATAATCTTATAATATGAATTCGCTACAAATGTGTAAGTATTGTACGTGTTTTCAATGCCAGCATAAAAAAAATGCAGATAATATTGAAAGTGTAGAAAAATTTATACACGTTTACTAATTTATAATATTGTAACGAGGCTAAAAAGAACCACGTACTCACGTCAAGTGATAGTTGTTTGAAATGATCACAACACTACCGAAGATTCCAGCATAATCTACGGCTTACGAGAATCATCGAGAAACATCTACAAAAGTCTGGAAGCCAAGAGAAAGTTCTCGTAAACACTAGATACGCCTAGAAGGCTCGATATCAGCAGATATAAATAGGACCGCGCGCGGGAGTAAGCAGTGAGTTATTTTTGGCGCGCTTGACAGCGGCACGGAAGCGGAGATAGCCGCCAGTTGCGAAGGCCAGGGTGGCAAAGCGAGCAGCAATAAGACAGTTGGATGTTCTTACTGGAATAATATTAATAATCTGGAAATGTTCTTACGTAGCAAAATAAACCGAAGCGAAATAATGAGTGTGGAATGGAAATTGGATGGAATATTCTAGTAAATAGTGAATAAAGTGTTACAGCGATTATTAAGTATCTATTTTCGAGTGATAAATTTACGAAATAATTTTATTTAAATAAAAGCGAAATAGTTTAATTTAATTGTTTAATGTAATAAACATCAAGAAAATAAAAATATATAAAAGAAAATAAATAAATAATAGCGTTAAGTCAAAGCCTTTGTCTTCTTCTTCTTCTTCATCAGCCTTCGTCTTTTCACTGCCGGATATAGGCTTTTTCCTTATTTTTCCATTCTTCCCTGTTGTTGGCTAATTGTAGCCATTTCTTTCCCCCCACAGCGGCAATATCATCGGCCCATCTCTTTTGAGGTCTTCCGATGCCTCCTTTAATTTACCAAGGTCTCCATTTCAGAACTCTGGGAGGCCATCTTGTAGTATCCTATCTTGCAACGTGTCCTGCCCATTGCCATTTTAGCTTCGCTACACGATCCATGATATCCACTACCCTATTTCTTCGTCTAATTTCATCGTTTCTAATTCTATCTCTTAGGCTCACTCCAAGCATGGATCTCTCCATGGATCGTTGCGTGCATTTGAGCTTTTCTACACTTTTCTTCGTAAGGGCCACAGTCTTCAATCCATACGTCATCACTGGCAGTATGCACGATTCAAAGGTTTTTCTTTTTAGGCTAATTGGGATCTCTTTGTTCTCGAAGATATGTTTGAGTTTGCCAAAAGCAGCCCAGCTCATTCCTAGCTGTTATTGCGGCGCATGCGCGGTATATATCAAACTGTGGTAGTATTTACGTTTTCTTTTTATACTGTTTATCGCTTTAAAAAGCTACTTTTAGTTTGAAAAATGTTGTATTACAGTTTAAATCAAGTCGCAGACTTTATATTATGGAAACACGTGCAGTGCATACATTGTATATGATATACTGGTTAACTATCATATTCATGTCTTTCAAGTTAGAGTGTCTTGTTTCGGACAAAAATACATGAAAATAATATTTTTTACGTACCTTGTCTTAACCCCATACACGAAAACAATTTAACAAAATTAATAAACTATGTTTCCGTGGTGTATTCAGAAAATGTGGAATGTTTATCGCAAACATTTTGAATTTCCAATAAAGCGTGCTAACTATAAACTAATTGGATTCACAAAATCAAACCTGGGAAACATAACACTGCTAACAAATGATGTGGTATTGTAATTAACTTTGGATTAGGGGTTTGTTTAGTGAGATTCAGGAAAATAGTCAAATTACGATTGATTTATGTATGTCACAGATGTCGACACAGATAAGTCGTGACAGATATCGTAAAATTGTATGGTTAACCTATGATAAAAAGTATTTTCAAAATTTAATATAAGTATTCAACGACCTAGTAAAAATTGTAAAAAAAACTTTGTTAGAAAAAGTGTGTTATTTTTTTTAAACGAATTTATGTACTCTAAACTTTATCCATAATTTACTGTGATATAACTTAACAGACGCTTGTAAATCTTTTTTGAAAAAAATCATTAGGGGCACCGAGTACTGATCCTGTTTTTGTTTTTGACATTCCATTTTCTTCAGCCACAATTGTTACAATCGTTGTATAAATGGAAAAATGAACGATAAACAAGAGGCCAATATGTGGTCTTGAAATCCATAGAACTGACAAAATCGTTTTATTCTTACATGATTGTGGATATCAATGGAAAGTTGGTTGGCTGGGTTTGGCGGGGGGTGAGGAGGGGAGGGGCGAGTTTCATCCAGTAGTAAATAGAAAACGGCTGATAATAATAATAATGACGAAGAATAATAATAGGGAAGTAAAAATCACACTTCTTCTTCATGTGCCTGTCAAGTCCTCCCGACGCCGACGTCGGCGATCATCTGGGAGAAAGTTTCCCTGTCCAGAGCAGTGCGGAACAGCTCTTCCACGCTTCTTATCCCGGTTCACACTCGGATGTTTCGAAGCCAGGAATTCCGCCTCCTTCCGACCCCTCTGCGACCCTCAATCTTCCCCTTCATGATGAGCTGAAGGATGGAGTACTTTTTGCCTCTCATTATTATGACCATAGTGTGAAATTTTACGGAGTTTTACTGTGTTGAGTAACTGTCTGTTTGTGTTTGCTCTACGTAAAACTTCAATATTACTAGTCATGTCAGTCCAAGATATCCTTAACATTTTACGATGTACATGTGAGTTTAAAACTGATACAACTGAATTAAATTACTTTTAAAAATCTTACTTATAAAGTTTATTACCGTTTTTCAATCTTTTAAAAAGTTTCTACGTGGTTCAAAAATTCTAATTTATAAATTATATATTGGGAAGGCTAATAGCGTAGTCCCAAATCATGTAGACAGTCTACAGTACAATATTTATAATGAAAATGACAAATTAAACAAAATACTTTTCTGGAATCATAATAGACAAGAACCTATAATGAAAACATCAAATTAGCCAAATCATTAACAAAATAAGAAAATTAATTACTTTCAATTAAAAAAAAAACATTCTGTCGTTGAAAAATTTAACATAGCAAGCAACAATACGCTGTAAATAACATTTGTTGATCTCTTCCGGTAAAATAAAATAATGCAAAACATAAAAAAACAAAAGGATTGTTTTATAAATGAAAATATTAAAAAAGTTAAAAATGTAAAAAAATATATAGGTCATATAGTTACCATAAATTTTATAACCTCTTTTGAGCAACATAATTAAGTATGTACATATGTAAAAATATTTAAAAATTATGCCGGTTAGTATCAGAAAAATTACAGGCAAAACGCCTACAAAAAAAATATTTTTTTTTATCAATAACCTGTCTCATTAAAACATTATCATAAATAGAGGAAACCGGGGATCCTTGATACCGGAAGAGAGGTTTGAGGTGATAACGTTTTCTTGCTTACTAACAGAGATAGTTATTTGTGTATTTCCACCATACATGAATTTTATTTAATCTCAGATCCATGTTAAATATGGCGCTAATATCTTTCGTGTATCAAATTTTACAATCTTGTGAAGCTTTTGACAGAAAATATTTTTGCTCCAGGAAATTTTGTCAAAACCTAAAAAAACGTTTTATTGTGGGTGTCGTCTCGCAATTTGTATAAGTTCATAGATCACTTTGTTATATAATATGATGTTATTTACGAGCTATGCATTAAATGTATATATTTTTGTATAAAACGTCACTGATGGCTTGATACGTTATATCGAGTTACCGTCCTACGAAGGAAGCCTGAGAAGTAAATTTATTTTCCATATCATTACCGATAAAGCCAGTGTACATCATAAAGACATAGTTCGGATTTACATACTGGCAAATAAAGATAAAACGAAAAAAACATCTGCATTAATGAAGTTTTCACAAGTTCTGTCAAAATATTTTTTTTTCTTAAGCCTTGTAGAAATATTGCATTGCAAGAAAAAGCAATGTATGTCAAACTTAACTGGCTATTTAAATTTATTTTTAAAATAAACCACAAGAAAAACACTGTATATTTTTATTACGTTCTATTTTTAAAGTATCGAGGCACCCTGTCTAATGATTCATCCCAATTAATACCCCCACAAGACGAAAGAATGCATAATGTAATAAGTATGAACATTTTTGGAAATATTTACTCAGAAAAATTAAGACCTGTTTCTATTATGTTTGTGAAGAGTGTTCGATGATATGGGAATTTTAAGCAAGGTGGAGGATTTATATTATGGACCTGGAATCGATGATTTTATGAAAGTTGAAAGATTTCGCGATTTATTCATTGCTCCATTTTCAAACGCGTTTTACTCGAAACCATGTTTTGAAAATCGGTGACTAAAATATCTGGGCAATCACTGAATCGATCAACTTGAAATTATTTGTCGTAAGATTTTTTTAGTGACTTATTATTTTTTTATCGCCATTATAAACCCGAATTTTTCCCTAAAAATATTTTATTTTAAATTCAAATACCCGCCATTTTATCAAAAATCTATATTTTCAAAAACACCTAAGCCAATAACTAAATTATAGTGTAAATTTTGATATATATATATTTTTATTATTCTAATTACAGATCTAATGGGAGTGATCACCACGGAGGACCTTTTTTTTCGGCAGTCAACAGAACACAAGAATTTTCCGCCAATGT